>CAUYQG010069078.1:0-14002 GCA_963574415.1 Tarsius wallacei
GGGGCAGTCCATGACCCTGGAGGAAGCCCCAGCATCAGAACTGCTGGCCAGGGAAGACAGATTTGGCACAGTTATGGTTGCAGAGTTCATTAATGGATGGCATTTATCATGCACGTTGCCTTATGTGATGTGGGAGTAGAAATTGCCATATCAGCCTCCATGGCAGATGTTGTAAACCATGAGAAGTATGCTGGGACCATCTCTGTGCTGTGGCTTGGAAATGAAGCCATCTGTCAAACCAGGGGCCAGGCACCTGGCCCTCGACTCACTGTGCCTCTGGCTAATGGTCACAGGGAGCTACTGAGGATCATTGTGAAGGCTGTTGCTACTTTTTTGAGCACCTTTGAAACTCAGAGAGGCTAAATAAAACATGCCAAGTTGTCCTGGAAATTTTTTTGCACTTGATAAAGGTGAACTAAAATTTACCATGGGAGCAAAGAGGACTTTTTAAATGAGGCAAGATCTCCATAATTCTTATAACTGTTTAGAAGATTCCCTTGTCTGTCTGGAGAGAAGTTTTAAGTGTGCAATCAACAGACCTTGGAAAATGTTTACAACTATGTTTCCCTCAGCTCAAAAAGAAACAGAAGATTCCCATCACCCTACAAAGTTTCCTTGTGTAACCACAGATCTGCCATCCCCCTCCATAGTTTAGTTTAAGCCTCTGGGGTCAGGGAAGATGCTAAGCACAACCTAGTTTTCTTATTTAAAACTAGTTAGCAAATTTGGATCATTTTCACCCAGTGTCAGAAGTGGTTGAGTATGTGTGAAGACATGAGTTGAAAGAAAAGAGTGTGGCCCAAACTTTACCTATACAATGACCAATTTGCCTCCCTAACACTGAATTGTACCCCAAACCTTTAAAATAAAAACTAAAAATTTGTTTTTTAAAAAGAAATAAAAGACAGGGGTGTGAGGAATGAGGAAAACATTACTACCTTGTGGAATACAGTGTGTGCTCCAACTAATATTTCCTATAATTTTGTTTAATATTTTGTTTTCAGTTGTATTTATTATTGAGGAAACTTCTCATTGTCAATCATATCTTAGCTAATAAGTGTCATATTCAACAAGAAGTCAAATGGTGGAAGAAAGAACAGAGGGTTGTCTGTGAACAATGCTGCTTGCCACTTGTTCTGGTGAGTCATAGGAGCTTAAAGGATGAGTAGAGGGGTCAATTGATACTGTGGAACAAAGCAAGGTTTCAGGGTCCCCTGATTGTCTCAAAGCCCAGTACACCTGTTTGTCTTTAGTGTAGATACTTGTGGGAAGAATGTCATTCTAGCCTTGGAGGGAGGCTGATTCCAGTTCATACTTCTGCTTCCAGCTGATACTCCCTTGCACACCCCCTCATCCACAAGCAAAGAGAAGAGGGTCAGAGTGTTCCAAGCTTTGTGAAAGGTCATTGCCATTTTTTGGTAGCTCCCAGCACAGAAGAAATGCTTGGAAGTCAACCCTGTGCCTTTAGCACTGCTGTGAGCTGACTTCATGTGTTTAAGATAAAACTCTCCTCTTGGCCCAGTAGCATTCATGGCTGAGTTGGCCAGAGACAGAGAATTCTGTGTTCCTAATTATTTCTGGATGAAAAGTACTGCAGATGAGTGGAGAATTGGGGCAAGGATGATCAGGTGGAGCAGTCACCAGCATGCAGTGGATTGCAGAAATGGAGAGATAATTAAATTAAAAGTGCCATGTGCAGGCACTGAAAAATAACTCTCGGTGTTAATTATTCAGACCAGTGTCAGCCGAGAAAATGCCACGGGCTTGTCCATCACATTTGGGAGAGACATATTCATGGCATCTAGAGAATTTTCCAGGCCTGCCTACTTGGGATTCTGGTGAGGCAGGGAGTATTTCTTAGTTAGTTTGCATACATCTTCCCTGTTTTCCACTGAGCCAAGGTGGGCATTTGGTGAGTGTGGGAGGAGTGAGGGAGGACTATGAGCCACATGGGATTTTCGATGCAGTGTGGATAATGTTAGAGTGTGTGCTTTCCAATGTTGGTGCTTCTAGAAAATTTCTTCCCTTTATGATTGGAAAATAATTTTATTTTAGAAGTTGAGGCAATGTGTACATGTCATGAAGATTCAGGAATACATGATGGCATAGTCACACAGTGAACTGCAGTACTTCAAAGGACTGAACACCAATCACATGCAATAGCAGAAAGACTAGATTACAAGCACATGTATTGAATGACAGAAGATGAATCTCAAAGCCCATTCCACATGATTTTATTTTGGTGACATTCTAGACCATGTTAAACTAAGCTGTGGAGGTTGAGGTCAGTTCTGTGTTTGCATCAGGAAACCTTATGGGGAGATGGGAATATTCCTTTTTGTTCTTGGGCTGAGGGTTACATGGATGTAAACATTTCTCAAAATCCATTGAATGTACAATTAAAATCTGTGCATTTCCTAGTATATAAATCATCCTTCAGTGAAAGAAATGTGAAAAAGTCTGATGCTTCTTCCTTCTGTGGGTGGTTTTTTTACCCTGGTCAGTTGGTCTCAAAGGGTGGTTAGAACAAATCTCTCTGTGGTCCTTCCCAACAACCCAGCAATTTCCTGTCCCTAGACCTGTTCAGAGCAGCCTTTTACTGGAAGGATGTAGGGTCAAAAACAGGGTGACACACTGAAGACCTTGGGCCAAAATCATTTGCCCACACTTTTGCTTGCTTGTTGCTGTGCTCTCTGTGACTGTGTCCATGCCATGGTGACAGCTGAGCAACTGCTTTAGAGATGGATCCACAGTCCTGAGGTATTTACTGTTTGCCCTGTCACTTTGCTGACCCTTGGTCTAAAGAAGAATTTAGAACTTCTCACTTCACCTCTGTGTGGGTGAAGATTTTAGATGGAGAATGTTTTCATGGGTGTCATGATGTCATGGGTCTGCAAGGTAGTACAGCTTAGCGTAGAGTTTTGATTTAAAAAAAAAGTTTTCTGGACCACTGTTAAGAATGGAGGAACAAAGAAGGCCTGGAGCTATTGGTGGCCAAAGTGATACTCCTGGTTTAAACTCCAAGCCACTGGCTGTAAATTATCCCTATATGGAAAATACACCTAAGCTGATTGATTTTGATAAAAGTACTCATGATCTGGCTGACATGGTCAAAATCGTTGGCAATTTTGTTATGTAAATGGGGGATCAAATCAGACTGATGTAACAATTTAGTTTTAAATTTGTGACCAAACGAGCCATGTTGTGGAAGCTATTCTGTAATGTTTTTGCTTTATTTGATAAGGTTTAAATCTCCCTTCTCTCCTTCACTTTCTTCCTTGGATTAATGCACATGACCAGTAGAGAGTCTTTGGAGAATTCGGTCACAAGACATATGGGTCCTAAAGCGCAGTCTTTCTTCATTTTCCAAGTACGTGATTCCTTCATCTGACAGTTTTCTCATTCTGTGGCTACCAGAGTTAAAAAGTCAGATCTTGGAAAAGAGCAATCAATTGCATTTTTAATGAAAGCACCAAATGCAATTAGTATCACACAAAATTTGAGAAGTAGATCCCTGCCCTCTTTAGAAGGAAAAGAAAAGAATAAGGATTCAGTGAACTAATTACAGTCTCCAAGAGTCCACTTTATTGGGGACTTTAAAAAATTGACACAGTGCTTTAATTTAATCTTAGGCTGTTCCTTAATTACCCACAACTACTATGGCTATGAGCAGGTGGGGAATAATTGGGAAATAATTGTTACAAGTGGAAAACTATTGTCTGGCCAAGAGGATTACAGAAACAAGCAGATGAACCATGAGTGGAAGAAATGAGTTTCCCTAAATATGAGAATTATTGATTTGATCACATGCCCTGGGCCTCTCGGGGGAACATTCAGATATTTAGCCAGTTATATAAGTTATATAAGTTTAGAGACTCCAAGTCATGCCATATGCTAGAACCTTGTGAACACCACCTACCTGTCCTGTTTCTTCCTTCAGGGAGCTTCAAGTGGGTAGTCAACCTGTCAGAGGTGGAAGCTGGAAGATAACTGGAGATGGACTGAGAGTCCAATGTGCCCATGCATGGGGTCATGGTCTTGCTGAGTTTGGTGTTTAATCTTGCAGCCAATGGGGTGCCTTTTTCTTCCCTTTTCATTTTAATTTTGAAATTTGGGGTACAATTCAGGGTTAGGTATACAAATGTTCATTGTGCAGGTACTCTTTTTGATGAGGTGTCCCACCTTCCCCAGGCAGACTTTAGAAGTTAGGGGATTTGGTGAGCCCATGTCTCACTAGATTCATGGTAAGTCTGAGCTGGGATGTGTTGTAACTTGTGTGGCCAATAATCCTGGGGAAGTTCTTTCCATGAGCCATGGGGATATATGCTCACACTCAAATTCCCCATTTCCTTTATTAACTGGAAGTGAGTCAGAGACTGTCTGCCACTTGGCAGAATTTCACCAATCACTGCTTCTACTGCATAATAGTCTCAAAAGTTCTTAAATCTCTATAAAGATCTCCTCTCTGTTTCATGCCACTGCATTTGACAACACAATAGCAAGAACAACACATACACACACACAAAACGTAGTCTGATTTTTTTTTCCCTTATAGCTTCAGCTATGAATTTGGGATTGAGGGAGAATATGACTTTTCATATGTTTATAAAGTATTTATTGCATAGATATTTTTATAAAATTGCTAAGATAATTATGTGACACAGATAAAGACTGGTTAGTATTGTCTATGCATTCATTCATTCATCAAGTCATTCATTAACTCATATTTATGGAGCACAATGCCATATGCAGGTACTCTACTTAGTGTTGGGGAGTAAATATTGAACAAAAATGAATGCAGTTATTGCTTTCAGGGAAATTATAGCTTAATAGAGAAAGCGAGTCATCATCAAATAATATTTAAATATATGTTTGCAAGTTTAGAAAAGTATCATAAGTGATGCAGTACAATGAGACTATACAACATATGTAGATCAGGAGAGGTTTTACAGAGAAGAAAGTGACATGGGGGCTGTAATCTATAGAAAAAATATCAAAGGTAAAAACTGGGGGAAGCTATGCAAAGACTGTGGGGTCCAAAGAAGCAGGGCACATTAGAGGAATTAAAAGATGACAACAGAGGAGGAGAAAAGGAGTATGGGACATGAGACAAGGTGGCTTCAGATGCTGGCAGAGGCCTGGCAATGCTGTCCTTGTGGGTTAGATTCAGGAGGCCAAGCATGATTGCAAGGACAGCAGAAAGCTGCTGCAGAACTTTCATCAGGGTGGACTGACATTGGGAAAAATCCATGTGCACTTGGAATTACATGTTGGAAAGATTTCTCTAGTTGCTGTGCTGGTGTGAAGTTTAAAGAGGAAGACTCAACCTACAATGATGGTTTCTGTGTATTTTTTCTCCATTCGCTTTTCCTCTATGTTCTGGTAGTCTGAGCTGATTTAGTCTCTGGTGGTCTCTGAAAAAAAAAGATTAGTCATGGGGTATTTATTAAAGGAAGTGAAATAGAATATTCTAGAAGGATATCTGAAATGGGAGGAGATACCATATGCCAGGTGCAATGGGCAAAATGGGAATTATGGTGCTAAGTGGTAGACTGATGTACAAAATGATTCCATCCACCAAACCTTAACTGTGAAGATGAAGTTCCTTTCTTAAACCTGATTTTTCCTTTGACAAACGAGTAAGTTTTAAGAGGTTTTTTTCTTGGCAGCGAATCTTAAATGACAGAGCCTTGGAAAAATATTTCTCATTCTTTGTAATAATTAACCTGGTTAAGATACACAGGTAAAACATCTGGTGACCAAGAGTATAAGAGTGGGAGGGGAGTATAAATGTGTCCTGGGTTGTAATTAGTGTCTTGGATTGTAATCAGTGTAGCTATTAGCATAATGACTATTGACACGACACTATTGCCAACAGGAATGTCCTGCATTGCTCTCTCCCCACGTTACATATTTACTCATTCATTCACTCATTCAATTCATCCTTCCAGCAAATTTTTTTGAAAACCCAGTATACCATGCACCACTCAAGGCTTTGCAGACTCAGCAGTGACCAAAATTATGTCCCAATCACCATGGTGCTTACATTCTGCTTGAGGGAGGGAAATAAAGTGATAAAACCAAATAAATGAGTGCATTGTCTGGTAGATGGTGATTAGACCCAAGAAGAAACACAAAAAGGAATAAAGGGGTTGAGAATGGTAGATGACATGGTCTGGGAATGTCTCTCTGAGCAGGTGCTGTGAGCCAAGTTCCGAATCAAGGGAGCAAACCTTGCAGATGATCAGAATGACAGAAGAGCAGGTGCAAAGACCTCACAGCAGGAGATGCTTGCAGACTAGGGAAAGAGTACCCTCCACTGTGTGCCTTGGGCCTCTGCTACACTAAAAGTTCTAGTCCCTACTAACAGAAAGGGGCCCCTCTCCCACAGGGAGGAGGTGAGCAGCTCTGTTTAAGTGGCATCTACCTTCAGTTTTCTGTCTTTGTTACTTAATTCTCTAATTCCTGGCTCCTCACACTGTTTCAACACAGGTTAGGGTAGTAGCTAACCATGTACACAGTGAAGGTTCCCAGGAGACAGATCTTGAGAGTGTGATCATGAGGCCACAGTGTGATCACGTCTCCTTTCCAATGATTTTCAAGATTGCTGGAAATCCACATTTGTCTAGCAACACAGAGACAAGTGTGGCAGGCATCCCTTTAAACACAGAACACAGAAATGACCAGAGGGTCTGGTGGGTTGAAAGAATGAGAGAAAGAGATGCAGCTTTGCACATAATGCAGCCATGCATGGCATTTGAAACATCTTCCCTGAGTTGAGTAGAGGATGTGCCACCACCTGCTTCCTTTCTGACATGTACTCAAACATCTGCCACATGTCAGTTCTCAGTTGGAGACCCAGAAGCATTCATTCTTCAGGGTGTCATCATCTTGGTAAACATGTCAGCAATTTGTATGATTTACTACATGTGAATAGATGCTATGAATTGGGTTGAACATTGGTAGACTAGGATCTGCAAACACGGGAGGGAGAAAGTGCCACTTTTATCTGTGGATGGGAATGCAAAACCAGCATGATATGGTGCAAGTCATGATTCATGTGTGTGAAAACTTTCAGAGATTCTTTTTCTCTTGATGGTGATAATATGAGTAATTGAAACCATGTTGAAATGAGTTTAATTTACTTCAGTGGAAGAAAAAAGAAAACACAGTGGTTTTATTTTTATTTTTTATTTTTGTGAATGAGAGTCATAGCAATTAAATTAAGCAATTCTCCATCTTTTTAAAAGAGAACTTGGCTGTTATGTTTGTTGCATACACCACCAGATTTCTCTTCCTGAAAAAAAATTTAAGACCCGCGATGGAACAGGAGCTATCTTAAGTGATAATATCCATGGAAAATGAGCTGGATTAGCCAAGTAGCATCCAAAGAAATATGTATATCACCATGATTACTTACCATTAATAGCCTAGCTTTTTGGGAGACATGCAGTGAGAAATCACATGTCCTTCTGGGCTTGGGAGTTGCTCCAGCCCCGGGTGTAAGAAGCACCTGCCTTTCTGCTTGAATCTCCTCTCTCTGGTCTTTCCTGGCAAGGCTGAAGCCTCTGGAGTGGACTATAAAGACTGGATCACCAAACTGCATAAACGTGAAGGGGAAGAACCAGGTTAAATTACAATTTTCTTTCACCACCTCTCTGTCTTCTCCCACCCAGAAATGCATTTGTGGACAAACATCGCATATCTGACACCAAGGAGGATTCAGGAAGGAGACCTTTTGGCCGAAACCAGGCTACGGAATGGGGCTGCAGTTTACTCAAATACCCTGTTGTGTTCACTTGAGTCTGGCTCTCCCATGTCTCTATAACAAAGCCTGCAAAATTGTGAGCATTCAACTCTGCAAAATTACTACTCAGCTGCCAAAACATATTTTCCATCCACTTCTGACAGAGACTTCTGTTTAAATAGAGAGAAACAGAGTCACTTTTCAAAGTGATTCCAGCCCAATTCTTGAAGCAAGTGGTAAAGTCACCAAGTCTAATTGGAATGAATTGATTAATACTCTGGCAGCCCTGACAAGTACCCTTCCAAAAGGCTAGGCTATAAATGAGAGGTAATCATGGTGATATACATATTTTTTTGGATGCTGCTTGGCTAATCCAGTTCATTTTCCAAAGATATCATCACTTAAGACAGCTGCTGTTCCATCGCTGGTCTGAATTTTTTTTCAAGAAGAGAAATCTGGTGGCTTATGAAATGCCACCAGATTAAAATCGACAGAATGTCACCAGATTAGAATTCACAGAAAAGAGAGGAGACACACTCTTTCCTTTAACATTTTTTAATATTTTTTTTTTGTTTTGGGGAACATAGTGAGACCTCATCTCTACAATAAATCAAAAAAATAGCTGGGTGTGGTAGCACATGGCTGTAGTTCTGGCTACTTGGAAGGCTGAGGTTGAAGTATCACCAGCACACAGCAGGTCAAGGTGGTGGTGGTTGGGAGCATGCCACTGCACTCAAGCCTGGGTGACAGAGTGAGACTCCAACTCAAAAAAAAAGTTTTATTTTTCCACTCCTCCTCTCCCGCTCACCACAGGAAAAATTGAAATACCATTTATCCAGTGAAATGTCACAAAGTTAAGCATATCATGCACATCATGATCAATTCATGTCCTCCCACAGATGTTATGTGTTCATAAGTCAGATCACCATGCTTCAGGCTGTCATTTTGCCTGATTTGCTTGAACCTGACTTAAGCAGATGAAGGAATGTGGGTTGGGTACTTAATTCCCTTTATAGCACTGGCTTTAGCTTCATCCACAAATGAGTCCTGAGGCTATGATTCCACATCCTGAGTCCATGTGACTCCAGGGCCTGATGGCGATTATATTCTGTTAGTATTAGTAGTAAAAGATGATGTTTCCTTTGCAAATTTTATGTATACATTATTATTAACCATAGTCATCATACTGTGCATTAAATCTCCAGAACTTAGTCATTCGGAAACTGAAACTTTGTGCCCTTTGAACAGGATCTCCCCATTTATCCCACATCCCAGGCCCTGGCAACCATTTTTCTTCTGTCTGCTCCAGTAACTCAACTTTCTTAGATTCTGCTCATGAGTGGGATCATGCAGCATTTGTCTTTCAGAGATTGGCTTATTTCACTTAGCATGATGCTCTGTAGTTTTATCCATGTTGTAAAAAAAATGGTAGAATTTCCTTCTTTGTTAAGACTGAATGGCATTCCATTGTATGAACTTGCACCAAATTTTCTTTTTGTATTCATCTGTAGAGGGACACCTAGGTTGATTGTGTACCTAGGCTATTGTTAATAATATCGCAGTGAACATGGGAGTGCAGACATCTCTTCAAAATAAATATTGTATTCCCTTTGTATATACCCCAAAGTAGGATTTGGGAGATCATAAAGCAATTCTATTTTTAATTTTTGAGGGATCACCATACTGTTTTCCATAATGAATGTACTAACTTATATTCCCAACAACAGTGTGCAAGTGTTCCTTTTCATCTACACTTCTTTTGTCAAGAAGCTTTTCCCCTATGTTTTCTGCCTGTGGCTTTACAGTGCCAGTTTAAATCTTTACTTAATTTTTAATTGATCTTTGTGTATGCTGTGAGATAAGGGTCCAGTTTCATTCTTAAGCATGTGGGCATCCAGTTTTCCCAACACCATTTATCTAAGAGATTATTCTCTTCCCACTGTGTGTTTTTCATACATTTGTCAAAGATCAATTGATGGTAAATGCATAGATTTATTTCTGGACTTTCTTTTGATCTCTGTGTCTGCTTTTATGCTGCTACTTTGATTTTTTGATTATTATAGCTTTGTAGTATATTTTATAGTCAGGTGATGTGATGCTTCCAGCTTTGTTTATTTTGCCCAAGATTGCTTTGACTGTTCTGAGTTTTCTGTTGTTTTATATGAATTTTTGAATTCTTTTTCCTATTTTTGTGAAGAGTGTCATTGGAATTTTGACAGGAATTCCATTGAATCTACAACACTAATTCTTTATTAATGAGTACAGGATATTTTTTCCTGTGTTTCCATTTTTTTGTGGATTTTTAAAAAATTTTTTACACCAATGTTTTGTGCATTTTAGTGTACATATTTTTTATCTCTTTGGGTAAATTTGTTCCTAAGTATTTTGCTTGATGCTATTTTAAAAAAGATTGTTTTCTTGATTTTCTTTAAAATAGTTTGTTTTTAATGTATAAGAACACTACTGATTTTTGTATATTGATTTTTGTATTCTGAAAGTTTACTAAACTTATTTGTTCTAACTTTTTTTGATGTATTCTTTAGGGTTCTCTTTATATAAATTCATGTCACCTGCAAATAGAGACAATTTAAGATTTTACTTTTAAATTTGGATGCAATTTTATTTATTCTCCGTATGTAATTGCTTTAGTTTGGACTTTCAATTCTTTATTGAATAGAAGTAATGAGAGTGAGCATCCTTACCTTGCACCAGATCATAGAGAAAAAGCTTTTACTTTTTCTCAATTGATTATAATGTTAACTGAGAGCTTCACATAAATGGTTTTGATTATGTTGAGGAAATTTTCCTCCATACCTAATTTGCCAGAAGTTGTTATCATGGAAGGATGTTGAATTTTATCAAAGACTTTTTCTGCATCTATTAAGATAATCACATGATTTTTGTCCTTTCTATTAAAGTTACTTATCACATTAATTGATTTGTGTATGTCAAATCAACTTTTCATCCCAGGGATAAATCACACTTGATCATGGTATGTATATATTTTATGTATTTTTAATTCAATTTGCTAGTAATTTATTGAAAATTGTTATGGCTAAAGTTATCAGAGATATTGGCTTGTAGTTTTCTTTGCTTGTGATGTCTTTGCTTAACTTCTGTATCAGGGTGATACTGACTTCATAAAAGGAACCTGGAAGTATTCTCTCCAGTTCTATTCTTTGGAGGCATTTAAGAAGAATTCATTCTTCCTTAAATATTAGATTCAGCCACGCAGATTTCTGGGTCTGGGCTTTTTTTTATTGGAAGTATTTTGATTATTGGTTTAGTATTTTTACTCATTATTGGTCAGTTGAGATTTTTTATTTCCTCATGATTCAGTCTTGGTAAGTTGTATCTTTCTAGAAATTTATCTATTTCTTCTCAATTATTCAATTTGTTGGAGTATAAATTGTTCATTATAGCCTCTTATGATTCTCAGTATTTCTGTGGTATCAGTTGTAGTGTCTCCCCATTTATTTGTAATTTTGTTTGTCTTCTCTTTTTTTCTTAATGTAGTTATGGTTTTTCAATTTTATCTTTTTATTGATTTTTATTCTCTATTTCATTTCTTCTGCTGTTATTTTATTATTTCCTTCCTTCTGATGACTTTTAGCTTCATTCTTCCTTTTTCCAGTTTCTTGAGGTATAAAGTTAGATTGTTTATTTGAGATTGTTTTATTTATTTAGACATTTATCACCATAAACTTTTGTCTTAGAACTGCTTTTCCTACATCACACAAGTTCTCGATTGTTGTTTTTCTATTTTCATTTGTCTCAAGGAATTTTCAAAAATTTCTTTCTGGGTTCTTCTTTGACCCATTCATTGTTCAGAAATGTGTTATTTCATTTTCACTTGTTTGTGATTTTTCCAACTTTTCTCTGTTCTGAATTTCTTGTTTAAACGATTGTGTTGGAAAAGATACTTGACATGATTTCAATCTTCTTAAATGTGCTAAGATTTGCTTTGTGGCTTACCATATGATCTATCCTGGATAACATTTATTTTGTGCTTTAAAATAATGTGTATTCTGCTACTATTGGATGGAATGTTCTGTATATGTCTGTAAGGTTCATTTTGTCTAGATTGTTATTCAGGTCTACCATGTCCTTATAGATTTTCAGTCTGAATTGTATATTCATTGGTGAAAGAATAATCATGCAATACTATTATTGCATTCTATCTCTTTCTCCTTTTAGTTCTGTTAATGTTTGGTTTATATGTTTAGGGCTCTGTTGTTGGATGCAAATATATTTACAATTATTATATCCTCTTCATGAATTTACCTCTTTATTTACATAATGGCCTTCTTTGTCTCTTTTAACATTTTTTGAATTAAATGCTATTTTGTCTGCTATAAATATAATCATTATAACTCTCTTTTAGTTTCAATTTGCATAGAATATCTTTTTTCCACTCCTTCACTTTCAGCCAATGTGTAGTCTTAAAACTAGAGTGGATCTTTTGTGGGCAGCATATAATTGGATCTTGTTTTTTAATCCATTCAGCTACTCTGTCTTTTGATTGAAGATTTATATTCACTTACATCTAATGTATTGCTATATTGTTGTTGTGTTTGTAGCTCCTTTGTTCCATTTTTCCTGTCTTGCTGTTTTTCTTTGTGATTTGATGATTTTTGTGGTGATATGCTTTGATTCCTTTGTCCTTATCTTTTGTGGGTTGTTTTGTTTTTTGGTTACCATGAAGCTTAAAATATCTTATAGTTATTATAGTCAGTTTTAATCTGACAACAACCATACACATAAAAAACTCTACATTTTAGCTTCTCTTGCTCCTCTATTTGTATTAATGTCATACCTTGCATCATCTATATATCATATATTCATTATCAAATTGCTGCAACTATATTTTTCTCTTTTAAATTTTGTACTGGCACTAAAAGTTATTTAAGTACTACTAGTACAGTAGTAGGATATTCTGATGTGATTATAATCTTAACTTTACATTGAGTTTTATGATTTCAGATATTTTTATGTTGTTAGTGTTCTCTTGTTTCAACTTGATGAACTCCCTTTAATGTTTCTTATATGACAGGTCTACTGGTGAAGAACTCCTATACCTTTTTTTGTTTGGGAAAGTTCTTTTCTCTATTTCATTTCTGAAGAATGGCCTTGCTGTCATAGTATTCTTGGTGGATTTTTTTTTCAATGCTTTGAATATATCCCAGTACTCATTTTTAACCTTCAAGGTTTCTGCTAATAAATCTTTTGATAGTCAATGACTGTTCCCTCATAAATAAAATTTGATTTTTTTCTTGCTACTTTCAAAAAAATTGTCTTTTGCTTTTGAGTATTATATTATAATGTGTCTTTGTGAAGATCTTTCTGTAGTTAATCTATCTGGGGCTCTTTGGAATTCATGTATCTGGATATCCATTTATCTTTCCATATCTGAGAAGGCTTCTGTCATCATTTCTTTAAATAAATGTTTAGCCATTTCTCTGTTCTTTCTGATACTTTCATAATGCCTATGATGGTCCATAATACCCTTAGGATGTCTTCACTCTTCAATTATTTTGTTTGTTTATTTTTGCTATTGTTCTTCTGACTGCATAACCTCAAATGACCTATCTTCATGCTCACAAATTCCTTCTTCTTTTTGATTGAGTCTTCTGTGGAAACCCAGCATGTAGTTTTTTTGTTTGGTCATTGTATTCTTTTAAAAAAAACATATTTTTTTATTTTAAAATTGTGGGGTACAGTTAAGGGTTAGGCATACAAATATGCATCATTCAGGCACCCTTATTTATAAGAGGTGTTCCCCCATCCCCAGAGAAATATTGGCTACCATTAATCCCACAACCCTTGCTATCCCTGTTCCCCTCCATAGTTTTCCACCACTGTCAATCCTTTTCTTATAGTATTATGAAATGTATGGGCCATAAGTGATGAGATAGACAACTGGGATCTTATTAAACTGACAAGCGTCTGCAAAGCTAAAGAAACCACCAAGAGAACAGAGACACAGTCCACAGACTGGGAAAAAGTATTTTCCAACTCCATGTCTGACAAAGGGCTAACATCTTGGATCTGCAAGGAACTCAAATGTGCTGAAAAGAAAAAAAGCAAACAATTCCATGACAAAGTGGGCAAAAGTAGCCGGGCTCGGTGGCTCAGCCTGTAATCCCACGCCTTTGGGAGGCTGAGGTGAGTGGATTGCCTGAGCCCATGGGTTCGAGACCCGCCTGGGCAAGCGAGACCTCATCTCTACAATAAATCAAAAAATCAGCCGGGTGT
>CAUYQG010069081.1:0-10228 GCA_963574415.1 Tarsius wallacei
TAATGGTGGTGGGTATCTATCTGGGGATGGGGAGACACCTCTTATCAACAAGGGTACCTGAACGAAATATTTTTGTATGCCTAACCCCTAACTGTACCCCACAATAACATAATAAAATAAAATAAAATAAAATAAATAAAATAAATTTTTAAAAAAATGATTTCTTAAATCTTAATATTTTTATCTATAGCTATGAAATAATCTTCAATAAAAGAACAAGAGTAAAAAAAATTATTTAAATCTCAGTTGGACAAAGCAGTCAGTAACAAACTGAAGAGAATGTTCTTTCCTTGGCTCCCAAAAATATTGTAGTTCTCTTTAATCTATGATTTTTGTGACAATGTGATTACTAATCTACATGCTGCTCTTTTAGAAACAAGAACATAGGGGATCCACTTGATATCTGAAGCCTACGAAAACATAGGGAACCCAAGAGGTCTAAAGTCACAGATTTTCCTTAAGAACTAGTAGTACTTCTCACCTGGGAAGTACTCTGCCTCAGCAGCATTCTGGTACCCTGACAATGCAATGGTAGAGAATTCATCTATAGTCTGATTGTAATCACGTAGAAACTTACATTTAGGCAAGTATTAGGTAATCATATACAAAATCTTAGTGTAACAAACAACATAAATTTATATTACCTGATTTGACCTTTTAAAAGGGGGTATCCTAAATGGAGTAAAAACAATGAACTATGAACAAAATGTTGACCCAGAAACTTGCAGGGCAGAGAGACAATATGGAATAATGCTAGTCCATATTACTTTTGTAGTTAGAGAAAGTTAGGCAAAATTATTAAGTTTATTGTTAAACTTGTATGGATAATAATTCTAAATTGCAAACAAATAAAAATTCTACGAGATACAAAAGATTTCTACGTTTTATAAGGACTCATAACATTGAATCCCTGTGTATATATGAGTTTTATTATCTATATGACCACTGTTACAAATAAAAATCTCCTCTATCTTTTACTAATTAAATACAAGGTTCACTAAAGAATGCTATTTAAATTACATATCCTGGATCATCAGGGAATCCAGCACATGTAATTTTGCTTTCACAAATAGCCTTAGACAACCACACTTAGGCACTTACCTCGTGGGCAAAATGACCAAATAATAAGCTGTCAGTAACTGAAGTATTTGCATCACTTTCCAAGATGTCAATTCCAAAATCTCTACATGAATAAACTTGGAAGTTTTTCAGGCGAAGATTGCTACTTCTAAAAATCTATAAAATAGCAGCATATGTTATGGCAAAGGTCTGAGGCTTGGTTTTCTTTTCAAACTTTCTGTAGCTTCTTTAATTATTGATTAAGTATAAATAAGCATGCTGTACCATATTTTAGCAGCTTTTGTCCATCAATATCAGTACAGGCATCCCAAAGTTACTGTGAGGTCAGCATTAACTAGTCCCCTTTGGTAACATCCTTCCATACTTTTCATTTTTCCTCATAATAATGATACATTAAAAAGGTCAATGTGAATTTGCCACATATCTAAAATAAACTCACAGTAGACAAATCACACAAAATTAACAGAGAAAAACATACCATCCAAGAACTCCAATGTTTGACATTTTTCTCAGTGTAGTATATATTAACTCATAATGTCAAAGGATTGCAAATACAAAGTAAGTAGTTCACCATGACTACAGATTCACTGTTTGTGGACTCAACATATATTATGAGCATATATAGTCATAAAAACTTGGGTTAGTGTGCCCAAACAGGTGTCAAGTAGTAAAAAAAAACTTACGGTGGTAGAGTTGACAGAATCCTACCTGCTATGGTTTGAATGTCTCCCCCAAAAGCATGTTTTGAAAACTTAATCCCTAAGTGTAACAGTGTTAGAAAGAGAAGCCTAATTGGAGATGTGTAGGTCATGAGTGCTCCACCCTCATGAATGGATTAATGCCAATTATTAGAGAGCTTGACACTGTGAGTTTTATCTCTTCCTTTTTCTCACCTCTCCTTGCCCTTCCCCCCTGGGATGATGTAGCAGGAAGGCCCTTTCCGGATGCTGGCTCCTCAATCTTGGACTTCCCCTGCCTCCAAAGTCATGAGCCAGTAGGGCAGCACAAAATGGACTAAGCCATCATTGGTTTGGGAAAGAGAGCTCTTGGTTTACACCTAGCACTGATATTAACTATGTGATCTTGGGCAAGACATTTAACTTCTCCAAGTACTTTCTCCACCCACCTTTAAACTCAGGGTGGAGGTCACAGCTATCAATTAGCCTAACACAGTCATCTTTTATTCATTAATAGGGTCATATTCGTAATTATACCTTTAACTGAAAGTCTCCTATTAATTAAAACCAAGGTATCATACTATTGTACTATTTATCATACTATTGTACTTCTATGTGTCAATTATTTCTTTGTGCTTATTGAAATTCATTTTTCAAAGATTGAACAGCTCACATTTCCCATTATGTATGCATTCAAACCTTTAATAAATTGATAATTCTTTGAAAAATAAAATATTTATTTGATCAAAATAGGTATGATCTGAACTGATAACTTGACAACAGGTTGTTACCTAATTATAAACATCCGCAAATATACTCATTTGCAAATATACTCCTATTCAAAAACAGCTAACACCCAGCGTTAGCTAAGGAACCTGCTAATTTTGAAAAAAAACCAACATGCAATAGTAAAATGTACCTATTTGTGGTATAAACACAGTGTTCACGGTGTTCCCTCATCTTTCTCTCTCTCTTCTAAAACAATCACTCTGCATTTATGACACATGATGAAGAGAGAGCAAGGTCATGAAAATTTACCCCTATGTTTTCTCCAAAGAGTATTGTAAGTCTTGCTCTTATAGTTAGGTCTTTAACACATTTTGAGTTATTTTTTGTAAACAGTACAAAGGGTGAATCCCACTTCATTCTTTTGCGTGTGGTTATCCAGTTGTGCAAGCACCGTTCACTGAAAAGACTATCATTTCCCACATTAAATGGTCTTGGCATTGTTTGTCAAAAATGATTTGATCATAATATATGGGTTTATTTCTGGACTCTCACTTCTATTCCATTGGTGTGTATGTCTCTCCTTGTGCCCATACCACCCATCTTATTGTGGATTTGTAATACATTTTGAAATAGGGAAGTATAAACCCTCTTACTTTATTCTTCCTTTTCAGGATTATTTTGGGGAATACTAATTATTTAATTTGTTTTTATTACATTATTTAATTTCCTCTTTATTGTCCCTCATAAAAGTAAAATTCCAAAAATATTCTCATTATTTGAGCTTTTTGTTGATCAAATTTGAACTCACAAGAGTTTAATCTGAAGGTCTCTTTTTTTCTTTCACAGGTTTAGCATTTCTGATTGCAAAACTTGAAAAAAATTGACTTCACCAGGTGCAGTGGCTCAAGCCTATAAGCCCAGCACCTTGGGAGGCCAAGGCAAGAGAATTGCCCGAGCCTGCGGGTTCAAGACCAGCCTGAGCAACATAGTGAGACCTCATCTCTACAATAAATAAATAAAAATTAGCCAAGCATGACAACACATGCCTGTAGTTCTGGCTACTTGGAAGGCTGAGGCAGAAGGATCGCTGGAGCCCAGCAGGTTGTCACTGGGGTGGCCATGCGCGTGCCACTGCACTCCAGCCTGGGTCGATGGAGTGAAACTTCAACCAAAAAAAACAAAAAGAAAAAAATTGGCTTCAATGGACATTTTGAAATATTTTCATTTTATTATGTTATCTTCTCTAAGACAAGGCTACTTAAAAGCAGCAACACAGAGTTTAAGCCTCTGCAAGCCATGAATAGATTCTCTGCTCAAGAGGGCACTTAAATACTTTTACTGGATTTGTCACTCCTGTATTTGTAGTGCCTGTGGAAACAGTATTTTAAAAAATTAAATATTATTGGGATTCTACCTGTTAGCTACCCTGATTATATATTTTCAGGCTTTTCTCATCCACAGTTGTCTTCTTGTTGGATATAAGAAATAAATGTTTGACCTTCTCATTGTGACTAAATGATATGTTTTTATTCCATTTCCTGAAAGTTCTGTAAGCATATTTCTTTATCCATGTATCTTAAGCTCCAGATATTTAAGTCACAGCAACCAAGTAAGTGTATATAATTTTTTCTATATATAATCAAACAGTGATGCTGGATAATTTTTATATTTTATTGTTAATAGTATGCACACAAAGCTTCCTTATAAGAATAATCACAGTGATAATGAAAAGCAAATGACTGAACATGACTTTTTTTTTCTTTCAGAAAAAAATCAAATAAAATTCAGCTTATTGACTAAAGTAAGAATGGTACCTTGGGTTGGAATGTTTGTGTTCCAATGATGAACAGTATTTTTTCTTAAGACAGGAGCATGTATTATTCAGGATATTAGGATGTCAAATGGTAGATTCTGCACCTGGTTGTGCTACTTACTAATCAACTGTAGGACTTCTGACAAGTCCTTTAACTTTCTGAGCCTTAATTTACCATATATAAATAGGGATGCAAAGAAAAGAATGAATGACTTCTTTTATTCTTCCTGGTTGCTAAATCTCTATGATTCTGTTGTTCTCCATAAGTGATGCTACAAAGATACAATAGAGAAAATGACCTAACTCTGGATTACTAACTAGAAATTTGTATAGTCAACAACTGTCCTACAAACATCTATGATGCCAATAGCTCTTTAAAGTTATGATAACAGTGCAATGCTCCCCTCAGCAGCAAATCATCTCCCTTTAAATAGAGATGCAGAATAAAGTGCCATGAGAAAATGAGTGACAGTTTTAATTTAAAAAAAAAAGAAAGAAAGAGAGAAACTTACCTGAACACCACCTGCACTTCCCCAAACTGTGAAGTTTTGGAGCAGGGTGGGCCCAGTGCCATTATTCCAAGGTGGCTGAAATTTAGGGTATACAAAGAGACCACACCTAAAAAGTAAACAAAGAATGAAATTAAGCCAATTTCTGTATGTCTAACTTCCCACTTATCCTCACTGGAAAATACACACGTAAAAATGGTGAGAGAAGAGACAGATAAAACCTATGACTTTCCTCTCTGATTGTCCTTGCCCAACCTCCTGTTTCCCTCTGTGACCTGCTCCTAGACCTCAGCAAAATGCAGATTGCCATGATCCCCTGCTGTTCTATCAGTCCCCACTAGATTCCTCCCCTTCCTAGGCCTTCGTCTAACCCTTCAGGCCATGCTCCCTCTTATTATGTGAGCCCTTCGAATTTCACTCCTTCTAAGAAGAGTGGATGCCAACACCTGCAATCCCTCCAACGTTTGTTCTTCTAGCAAAAACATCCTACCATTGCTGTATCCTGGACACTTTCTTCCCTCACATTCCAAGCCTGCCAAGAGCTGCTGGATTAAGCTTCATGGTCATGATGATAATTTCATTACACATGTACTAATCCCAGTCTCCGCTGACACTTCAACATTGCTTAACCATTATTCATATTCCTATTTTCAATTCTTATCACTTTCCATCATAGCAGTATTACTAATACTATTCTCATCATAATCATTTCTAGTTTTCAATTATTGAGCTCTTACTATATTCCAGGTATTCTCCTTCAGTGTATTATATAAATCAGCTCTAATATTTATACCAAACTTTTGATGTAGATTTGTCTGCATTTTACAATGAAGAGATCTGACTCTTTAAAAAGAAAAAGGAATTTGCTAAGAGTATAGTTGGGATTTGAGTCAGGGCCTGACTGACTCTAAGTCAACATTTTCCCCATGCTCCTCAAATCCCCTACCCACCTTGCTTCCCTTAGTCCTTACTGTCAGCAGATGATCTTATCCTCTACGTAAGTCTCTTTGAACAAGTATCTCCTCATGTTTCAGTAAGCAAATCACAGGCACAGAGCCTCTCCTCCAAGGCTCATCTCTCCGCCAATGCCCCACGGCCTCTGCATCATCGGGTGTTCTCAAGGTACTAGAAATGCAATGGCTCTCTCTATTGAATTATCTCTGGCCACAAAAGATACACTCTGTCCTGATGCCATTTCAAGTGACTTCTTTTTCTTCCCCTCACCACCAAGATTTTATTATCCAAAATGCTTACGCAGTGATTCACAATAGCCAAGACATAAGAGGCAGTTGATATGTTCATCAACAGATGAATGGATGGAAAAAATGAGATTCATACTTAACGATGGAATATCATGCAGTCTTTAAAAAGAAGGAAATCCTGCTATTTATGGCAATGTGGATGAGCCTGGTGGGCATTGTGCTGGGTGAGGTAAGCCAGACACATAAGAACTAATACTACATTATATCACTTATATGAAAAATTGAAAACATTCAAACTCATAGAAGCAGAGAGTAGAATGGCGGTAGCCAGGGACTGGAGTGGAGAAAACAAGGAGATAGTAATAAAAGGGTACAAAGTTTCAGTTAGACAAGATGAAAGTCCTAGAGATCTACTGTACAACTGTTAAAAATACTCTATTGTATACTTAGCAATGCCCTAAGAGGTTAGACCTTATATCAACTGTTCTCACCATATAATAACAACAATTATAATAATAATTAAATAAAATAAAGAGGGTTAGAAGAAAATTTTTAAAGGTGAAGGATGCATTTGTGACAAAGATTGTAGTGACGGTTTTAGTATAGTTATCTCCAAACTTCTCAAATTGTACACATTAAATATATATAGCTTTATATACCTTAATACAGTGGTTTAAAAAACACTTACATTACCAAATCTCAAAAAAAATGCCAAAAATGTTCTCTTTGTGAGTGTTCTACAGACAAACACAAAATCATAAGCCTTACACCCAAAATATAGACGAATTTCCCTTGAAGTTACCTTGTACAAGAATGTGCAGTGTTCTGACTGAAGGAGAGAAGTGCAGCTTGTGATGTTTTCCTGGTCACAAGATGGAAAAAGTAGCCATAACCAGCAGTATATACCTTGTTCCCCTACAAAAATTAAGGATAGTTGAAGAACAGTTATTATATGTGTGATAAGTTGCTGGAAAGACTCTTATTTGTACTCAATCTGCTTTTATATTCACTTTCAGTTAAGGTAGACTCATTTATTCTTTCATTTGTTTTCCTCAGGATCAAAAATACTTTTATTCCCTATCCTCCAGGCAGCTCAACCACACTGTAATTTGCCCTTCTCAATAACTAATATCCAGTCCTGAAGCCTTCTTTTAAACTTTCATAGTGAGAAGCATACTTGTGACATCTAATCTAAGAATCTCCTCTTTGGTATATACAAGAGTTTATATTGGCTCTCCAAGGCAGAGGTGTACCTTTGAACAAAGCATACACAAAGTATTCTCTCTGATTCTTTGGACAAATTAATGAGTTACTTATGGGCTGAAGGCCACGTGATTGAACTAGCCATGCCTTAGTTCTGAGACAAAGTGATTGAGTTCAAATACAACTCAAATCTCCTCAACATGCTCTTGTACTAATTAGATCACTAAATTACCTTAATATTTGTTTTTAGGACTTTCTATCTAGATAATTTAATGTCTTTTATATGCTCATATAAAATCTAACTTCTTCATTGGACCATATGAGTTTGGAAATCTAATTCTTACCAAACTGAACACAAGGAGATTATCTTTATAAATTCAATGAAGCACTTATAATATGGTCATCACTATACAATATTTTATAAGACAGAGTAGAAAACTGACTTTCTAAAGTCAGTACACAAATGTACATCTGTGTACACGGCCTAATACTATACACAGATGAATTTTTTTCTTGGCCACCCAATGTTTACAAAACTTTCAAATTTTGTTTCCAACATTTTAAAATCAGAAGACTTAATATAAAAATGAAGATTTTCACCATTTCTGAGCTCAGATTTCTGTGGAGTAGCCATGGGTCAGCTTAGGATAAGAAGCTCTGATGTTCTTAGACTATAAATCATTTTTTCATAGTCCTCACTTGTTTATGATGCTTTTCTAGACCTAGTTGGTATTTGAATGTGCAACCTCAATTCCAGGTGGCAAAATAAATGACATGTTGACTGTCCTATAAAAGTTTCGATTTCTCCTTTCCTGAATTGCATCTCAGACCTCACAGAGTCACACTTTTACATCTCAAGGAGCCTAAGCCCTCTCTCCATCATGAAAGCAAAAGAAATTGGGAGTCCCACCAGGTTGCTGCACTGTGGTGGCACAATTAGTGGGAGGAATGCAGGGACAATAGATCAAGTTGTGGACTACTTCCTAGGTATGTGAATGCCCAGATGCTCAAGTCTACCTGGGGAATAGAAGTTGAGGAATTAGGCTGATCGGCCTGCCTTGGGCCTAAGCTTTGTGCTACATGGATAAAGAGTTTCAGTGGCTCCCACATGGTTCATTCCTGACCACCTGGAGGTTCAACGTGGTCTGGTTGAGGTAAGACAAAGAATGCCTGGGTTGTTCTCCCCGTGAGTAGCTCAATCCTGAGAGCACACACTGTGGGGTTGGAGAGCTCATCCCAAACATTGGCATCAGGGTCATAGAAAAGAGAATTGGGAGCAAGAGCATTGTGACACTGTGCCACTGAACAAGGCATTAGATACTTTTATTTAAAAAACAACAGTTCAGTGCAATAGTTACCTTTATGCAGGGCTCAGTGGAGACTATTCTGTGAGCATCTAAGAATAGTTTCTTAAACTTCATTGTGTACTCAGGGGAGAGTTGTCATATTTAGCAAACAAAAACACAGAATGCCCAGTGAAATTTAAATTTGACCAGATATGCTGTTTTTTTAATCTGGCAACCATACCTTGGGGTATATAAGATACAGATTTGTACATATTCTAATTTCACAGATGGGGAGGGCAATGATGAAGGGACGAGGGCCAGTATTCTGTATTCTTGAGGTCCATAAGGCATTCTGATAGGTCTGCTACAGGGGCCTTCCCACCCTATTTTGAGAACTACTTCTCTAGAAGTGACTGGACAGTATCAAGTACAAGTGTCCTAGGAGATGTTCAAAGAGCAGAGAGACATTAGAATTACTTGATTTGCTGATGATTTTGCCATGAGTTGCTTTGGAAAGCCACTGCAAATGGGAACCACTGTTGAAAACTGAAGGAAAACAGAGATGTAGAAATCAAGGTTGGAATCCATTGCTAGATCCCCAGCAAAAATTTTTCTCAGTTCAGTGCAAGTTAGATTTATGTTGAATTTTTTTTCTTTTCCTTAAAAGTATTTATCCTTTTTTAAGTTATAACAATAATACCTATAGTGGATTTTTATAGAGAAGCTACCACAGCCCAGGCACCAGATTCCAGAGTCTCATTTATTTTCACAACAATTTTTTGAGTTATGTACTATTATTACAATTTCACAGTATAAGAAACTGAAGCTTAGAGATATTGAGTAACTTTTCCAAAGTCACAGAGCAAATAATCTTCAGAGCTATCTCCATCCAAGTCTAAGCCTGGAAACAATGGAAATTATAGTCTAGGGTAGAAGAATGAAGGTGAGACCCAGAGCCAGGATGCCAAACAATAGGGTGCAAGTGAAGAAACAAACAGGAGAGGACAAAGCAATGTCTTATCACCAGGTCAAGGGCAGAACAGGCATTTGCTGCGACCTCCCTAAGAATAGAGGCAACATATTGAACAGCATTCTTTGCAGAAGGCAATGTATTATGGATACTCAAGCAAGAGAAATTCCAGAGAAAAAATAACTGTCCAAGGAAACCAGCTCCTTGAGGCACGCATATATAGCCACCAGGAAAAAGGTGAGTTAACCCTTCAGGCATCAGGGTAGTTTTTGACATGGCTACATAAATATAGGTTTCTTCAAAATTAGAGAGCGTTTTTTAGGTTAGATTTAACTAAAGAGTTGCTTCTTCCACACCCCAAACATAGAGAATATAAAATCCTTTCCATTCTAATCACATGGGAAAAAAATGTACACAGCTTAGAATACACAGAGAGACACAGGGTAAGGATGTGGGAAATTTGTCAACAGAAGGCAAGAGAAGACAGGATATCTTGAAGAGTATCTTTAAGGAGGACAAGGGGCTGGGCACGGTGGTTCATGTCCATAGTCCTAGTTGTTCAGGAGGCTGAGACGGAAGGATTGCCTGAGCCCAGAAGGTCAAGGCTGTGGTGAGCCGTGATCCTACCACCGCTCTCCAGCCTGGGTGACAGAGTGAGACCCTGACTGAAAACAAACAAACAAACAAACAAAAACAACAGTAGGACAAGGGTTCTGAAATACTAGCACTAAGGAGATCAAGTGTTACCAAGGCTTAGAC
>CAUYQG010069083.1:0-10221 GCA_963574415.1 Tarsius wallacei
TTGGTCTGAGAGCTTACAAATCACTTTCTCATTAGGTTCAGTCACTAGACTTTTTTGCTTTGTCCCTTTGGGGGTAGGTCATGGTTCCCTGTTTACTGTTGCTTCTTGTAGGTATACATATGTCTTTGCATTGTGGGATTAGTTACTTATTCTAGTTTTCTCTATCTAGTTTGTTGATTTTTATTGCAAATATTTGTTTAGCAAATCTTCACTGCTAGGTTGCTACCTCCTTTTCAGCTTTAGGTGGTGCCTTATGCCTAGGTTTGTTTCAACTCTAATAAATGTTTGGATTGCTGCTTGTCTCAAATGGGAGACAGCCCAATGGTTTTATCCTAACAGCTTGGGAAGACTGGATAGGGATTCCTGCCCAGTGAACTTGGAGAATGTACTTTTTACAGTGTGGTACTACCGAATTGTCACTCTGATTTGGTGTCTCCTTTGGCTGAGTTACAGACCATGGTTTCTAGGCCTGAGGATAGTAATCCCACCACCCCTTTTTGTTTCTGCTTGTCCTCAGGGATATTTCTCCCTTCTGGCTGTCATGACACTTCCCAGTGGGTTAAGGCAAGGACAAGTTTCCTCCCAGGGAAGCCATGAAGGTGGGAATGTTAATTGATCATCTTGATTTTACCTTTTCCAGTGTAGAAACCATGAGTTGTAGGGAGATTGTCCATATGGTTGGTGCCTGGCAAAATGAGGGGCAGGACAGGAGTGTTGCAATGTAGAAGTTCACTTCTCTACTGAATGTTTGGGGTGTTTCCACTTCTTTGAGGCCCTAGGAGCAGTCCTAACCTCATACTAGAGCTCTGGGTTGTTACTGGTGTAGACCTTAGCACTGTATATTTTGTCTGTGGTAGGTAGTGAAGTGGGCTTTCCTCTAAGTCATCATTTTGGAAACTGGAGTTCAGGGCTATGGTGTGGATATAGTTTATTTGGTCCTGCCAAGTCTCATGTCAAAATTTGATCCCTAATGTTGGAGGCAGGGCCTAATGGGAAATATTTGGGTCATGGGGGCGAATCTCTCATGAATGGCTTGGTGTCATTCTCATGGTAGTGAAGTGTTACTCTATTAGTTCCTGTGAGAGTTGGTGATGAAAAAAAGTCTGGCACTCCTCTCTAGTTTTTTCTCTTGCACATCCCACGTTAGCCTTGCCATGTCTAAGCAGTCTTAGGCCCTCATCAGAAGCCAAACAGATGGACACCAATGCCATTCTTTTTGTACAGCCTGCAGAATCATGAGCCACATAAACCTCTTTTCCTTAGAAATTACCTACCCTCAGATATTTCTTTGTAGCAACCCAAAAATGGGCTAAGACAAATAGTAGTATTAATAATTATTAGAATCCATTGGAAGGGTTGTAGGAAAGCAACCTGTTGCATGGCAAGAGTGTTGCCATCTTGAAGCAAAACTGCCATGATGTCCAATGTATGACTTTGCATACCAATGTGCCCTGCAACAGTGTCCTTAAGTAATGTTTGCAGCATAGATACCCCCTCATAAATTTGCTTATCTAACCTCCCCAGTGGTCACAAGTCTTGGCAATAAAGTTTGAAGATGTCACCAGTTGCATGTTTTTACTTTAAAAATTTGTTACATAATGGATAGTTTCTGGAAGGCAGGTGCAAAAATTTACCACCTCGTGGCCACCTGAGACATTGCTTTGTTTGTAAGTTCCTATTAAATGTTTCTTTCCAAGAAACTGGATTAGTCAGCCTCTTCCTTTGGCCTCTCAGTCTTGGGGGTAGGTTTGCATATCCCTGCTGTCTGTGGAACATTTGACAAACCAGCCAGGAGCCGAGAGACCAAGAAATGGGTAAAGGGAATGAAGTACTATGAGGAAAATTTTCAGGTGGCCAGCCACTTCTGTTTGGAATAGTGTGACTCACCTCTTAGATCATTTTGGAAACTGGAGTTCAGGGCTGTGGTGTGGCTATAGTTTATTAGGCCCTGCCAAGTCTCATGTTGAAATTTGATCCCACCATGTGAGTATAGAGATGCCCTGAAATGCCAGCGGGTTTACAGCATTGTTATCTGAGAGCCATATGTCACACTGCGACAAGGAAGGGCGGTGAGCAGCTGCTGCAGTAGGATGATTGCTTCTGCAGACTTTCCTTTTCGTGACAGAAACCCAGCTTGCAGCAGAAACAAAAATTAAACAGCTTGAGGAGGAATTACAATTAGAGAAATCTATATGCCTTTCTTCCTCTCTCCTTGCCTCTAACCTAGCATACAATATTGAAGAACATGAAATGATTGAAACATTGACTTGTAGATTAGGAGGGAAGGAGTAGATTAGAGGCAAGGTCAAGGCTATTATAACTAAGCTAGACTGGGATGCAAAAACATGGAATCCCTGGAAATGTTGTGAAGAGGATGACTCTGATGACATAGAAGACATAGATGAAGAGAGAGAGAGAGACAAGGATCGTTGGCAGGCTCAGCTCCTTATACAAAGAAAAACTGAAAGCTTAATAACTGCTGCAAAATGGGGGCAAGTGATAGAGGAGATTCTCACTATTAGGGAATACAGTAATGCAGAACTCTTCGAGATTACAAAAAGACCTTTAAACAACAACCTAGGGAACCCCTGACTTCTTGGATGGTGTGATTACAGGACACAGTCAGTGATGATATTTCCTTAAGTAGGACTAATAAATGACACTGATAATTTATTGCAAGAAGAGCTCTATGGTCAGAAGTAGCTTAGTTAAAAGCTGATATTCAGGCTATAATTTTTTTGAAAGAAAAAAGAGGCATTTATGCTTTTTTTGATCCTGTTTCTGTGGATTTTTTTTTTCAGTCAGTTTAACTCCTGACCCCTTTTAAAAATTATGTACTTGGTTACTTTCTTGTTGGCATACTTTTGCCTTTTGGAAAACTTAAAATCTCCCCAATTTGGTTGTTTCATTTCCTTCTACTTCTGCTCCTTCTTCCTTTTGTCATCTTTGATACCACATGAAGAAATCTAGAGGAGACTTCTAGCAGACCCGAATCCTCTTGAGGAACACAGAAAAGGTGCCAAAACCCCTCTTTACGGTGTCTTTTGCCTTCCATATGAAGTCTGAAGAGATTGGGATGGGTTTCTTTCAGGCCCATAGCTCTGCTCTGTTTTGCATTGAGTTCCCAAGAACACATGGCCTTTGGATGTACAGTGGTTGACAAGTCACTGGTGAGGGCTGCAGTTCTGGAAGTGGCTGACAGCATTTTTAATGATGGTTATTGCTGCAGGGAGCTACTTGTTTCTTTGTGCATTTATATAAGAAAAGTGTAATTTGGACAGCTAGAGGCTAAGGAAACACTTGCTATGAAGGATGACACTTTCATGGGGGATGTATTGATCACAGAGTAGGATGATCGGCACTGGGTTGCCCACCAGGCTTGGGAGAATGTCCTTGCAGCAAGGTGTAATTTGGAAACATTGCACTGTCCAGTCCTGTGGTGTCTTCCTCTTTTTGGGACCTGGGATTCAGTGTAAAAGTGGGATCCTTGATATTTGGGGAGCTAAATGTTCTGCTTTCCATCTGCACCTGCTTTTCACATATATAAATATTAAGCCCTGGAAGCAGCAAATGCTTTGTTGGCGCTATTTGATAATAGGCTCCACCCTGAGCTCAGTGGTCCAGTTGGAAAACATTAAATAAGAAACTACTTTTTTAAATGCAATTTGTCTTCTCATGAAATCCTGTGATGAATTTCTTATGATTTTGTGTTGCTTTGACATCCATTTTAGATTTTCTTCTAACATACCCAGATTCCTTTTAGAAGCATAACTTCCTGCTCTGTGCTTTGAAATACACATTTTCTACCTCATTTTCTCTAAAAACTTGGTAAGGGACTTGGCCATGTGGGACAGAAAAACTTTAAGTTGCTTCATTACAAAATTTGAATTCAACTGTCATTTTAAACTAGTGAGTTTTATTTATCATATGACTAACATTTTAGAATCAAAGTTAAAAATCTTTGTGTTTTTATGCATGCCTGTGTACTTACCTGGTACGTTAGACATGTTGTTATAGAGATATATATATATTTTGTAGACTTTCTTTTTATAGGCTTATATATTTTATAGGCATATGTAGACATATATAAATATATTTTTTATTTATAGATTTATATATTTTTATTTTATTTTATTTTTGAGTCGGGGGGGGGTCTCAGTTGACCAGACTGGAATGCAGTGACAGGATCACAAATCACTGCAGCCTTGACCTCCTAGGTTCAAGTGATCCTCCTGTCTCAGCCTCCTGAGTAGCTGAGACTACAGGTGCACACCACCATACTTGGCTAAGTTTTTGTTTTTTTGGTAGAGACAAGGTCTTACTATGTTGCCTAGGCTGGTCTTGAACCCTTGGGCTCCAGCAGTCCTCCCACCCTGGCCTCCCAAAGTGCTGGGATTATAGATGTGAGCCACTGCACTCAGCCCAAATTGGCTTATAATTAAATCAATGCTCCTAAGTTAGTAAGTCCAGACATTTTCAAGTTCATGTAACTTTAATAACATTTGACAAATAGAACTAGTTTTAAAATTGTAAAATAAACTAAGAATGTCTTCAGAATTTTCAGTATTAAGTATATAATTCAAATATATTCACTTGGGTCTACTAGTCAGTTGGGTTTGGGCTGTCCATACTAGATGTTTTAAAATCATAAAACTGTTGTTTCTGTTATATTTTTGATACTTGTTTGACTTGTCTGTGAGCTTATGTTCTAGTTTAGAGCCATTAGATTCTGGATTCTAAACAAATGGCCATAATGAGTCTCAGGGGCATATGTGGAGTCCTCTCTGGCCTAGTTATGCCTCCTCACTAGGCTGGAAATATCAGACATTATCATCACAGAGCAATCTTTTGTTCTGGGCTTTCTACCTGGTACATAGCCATTAAGATTGCCTACTTCCTAGATTTTACTGAAAATTAGGGTCACCAGCAGTTAAATTGTAACTAATCTATGCAATTAAGACTACTAAATATAAGAGAAAATATTCTATATATAGAATGTATAATAAAACTAAGATGTACTTTTGGAAAAAAGCGTTATAAAAAGACAAAAAAGTGTGATTTTTATTGAAGCAAAGGTAAATTTGTCTTAAAGGAAAAAGATAGTTAAAACTGAATGGATAGCAAGAGAATGGGACAATTGTAAGAGTTTATAAAAGGTTTATGGAAATCTTATCTTGTGTTGTCAAAACTAATTGAGATTGGATGATTCTATTTATAAGATTTTTATTAAAATTAGGTTTAAATATTAATAAGTTGCTACAAGATTACAGCCCTGTCCATTGTTTTTGAGTTTTAAACAACTATTTCCCTACAATTTGGGCTGAATCCTGAATTATTTCTCAGCTACAAAAAGTCTCTAAAAAAGAACTGGATTTTCTTTTTCTTCATGATGTTTTTAGTTGGCTTGCTATGAGATGGGGTTCATTCTGTCATACAGATTCTTTATTGTATTCTTTGCGTGCATTATATTTCTACTATTATCATGAAATATTACTTATTTATAAAGTACTATAAATGTTAAAATTATAAATAAAGGAATATTATAAATTATTGTTATATATATATTTTTACTTTTTCTGAGAAAACCAAAATCATAGTATTCCAAAATCTAGAAATTATTCAAAAAAGCCTATGAATCTCCCTCATTTGGAATCCTGCTGGGCTTGATCTCTTTTTCATTGATATGATTATTTGGTCTCTATTTCTTTCCTTGACTGGCATTGTAGATGTTATTTGACATGTGGAATCTCTAACAGATTATACAAAGAAAGTTTTGAATGATAGTTACATGGGAATCTCTCTTTTAAACATGGAAGTGACTCTCATGAGAATGACTGTCCTCCAAAATTGCATAGCTTTAGACATACTCACTGTTGCATAAGGGGGAACTTGTGTGATCATAAAAACTTAATGCTGTGTTAATATTCCTGATGAATTAGATAATATAACTAATTTAGTGATCCTGTTATGAACACTCAAATAACCAGTCTGTTAGACCAAATCCCCACTTTGAATGATTGATATCATAGCTGATTTGGGTCCCGGGGTACCTGGTTGCAGAAGTTGCTTCTTGGTTTGGGTATTATATGTTGTTTACTGTCTTGTTTTTCCTTTACTATTGTGGTGGCATCTATCTCCAGTGAAGCCAATGCTCTGCTGTAAAGCTATGCAATATGAAGTACCCTCCCTCTAGGTTCAGGGACTACTGAGGAAAAGGTGGTTGCATGAGATTGTAAGGATTAGTTTTGACAGGCAAAGTGTGAGAAAACAGCCTGTTGCATGGTAAGACTGATGCCATTGTGACGTGAAACTGCTATGATGACTGATGTTTGACTCCTGCATACCAAGATGTTCTGCAGCAGTGCCTTTGAACAATCCCTGTAGCATAGATAACCCTCCATAAAGATGCTTATCTAACCTCCTCAGTGGTCATGCATATTGACAAGAAAGTCTGAAGATGTGACCACGTGCACACATTTTACTCTAAAAAGTTTGCTGTATAAAGGATACTGTTTGAACGGTGGATGTGGAAATTGACTTTCTTACCATTACTAAATACATCACTCCTGTGAGCTATCATTTCTGTTCATAAGTGCCTATTAAATATTTCTTCAGAGAAACTGGATTTTTTAGCCTCTTTGTCCTCCACTATCTCAGGCTATGAAGGTAGGTTTGTATATACATTCTCACATAGAACAAAGAAACTGTCTAATTTTTGTAATGTCATATATAATAAACCTATTAAATATGCACCTCTCCACGATTCCTCTCTCCCTGTTATATTTAGATAACTACTTCTTCTACACAGGAAACACCAATCCATCTATTCTTTCCATCTTTCTTGTGCAGCCTTTTCTGGTACTAGGACTGAATAGTTTTTTTCTCTCAGTGTTTTTACTAACTTCTTCCGTAAACCTTAACATTTTCAAATATTGTTCATCTTAAAATTAAAAGAATACAAATTTTTATTAACTATATATTTTCTTATATAGTCTTCTAATTCTCTTTCTTTTTGTAACCAAACTTTCAAAAGAGTTATCTAAATACCCAATTTTTATTTCTTTGCTTTCCATTTCCTTTTCAGTATACATACTCTGTGTTGATTTATTATAGCAGCAACACAAAACTAATACAAAGATAGATGGGCATGCACACACACAGAGTTGTTTTCACTTTAGCAGTATTATAGAAAAACCATCTTTGGTCATCATATGGGATAATAAAATCTTTTCTAATATTTTTTGAACTCCCAGAAAACTCTCTGACTTCATATACTGTCCATAGGGAGGAGCATAAGAATGGGAGAAGACATGGAATCCCCCAGGGCCTCCTTCACTCTCCCAGGCACATGCTTCTAAGTTAGGGGGCCATGCTTAGACATCTACCTCAGAATGATTACATTCATAATTCTGTTGCCTGCCATTTTACTTCTGGTGGCTATTGTGTTTCTCCACAACCTGTCTTATGGATACCAGTGAAAGCAAGGTTATTAAAAAGCCAATCTAACGCAATCCCTATCAAATTTTTTAGAGAAATTAGAATTTGAGAAAGCAATTAGAATTAGAGAAAACAATTCTTAAATTCATATAATAGCCAAAGTAATCCTAAGCAAAAAGAACAAAGCCAGAGGCATCTCATTACTGAACTTCAAACTTTACTACATGGTTACAGCAACTAAAACAGCACACTGAAGTATTTAAAGTGTTTTTGCTGTACTTTATAGAATGTTTAAAGTGTTTGCAGTGTATTGGATAAAACCTAAGTTTATATTTAAAATGTAAAACTCCATTTTGTGGCTTGTCTCCATGTTGTTAACTTGTTATTAAACTTCTGTGTGACTGATGCAAGAATTTTAAAATTTTGCTCATAACCCTCACAGCCCTGCACCTCACCCAGTGCTCTAATGGTTTCCCCCTTATCTGAGTATACTGTGTGTCCCCTTATCTGAGTATACTGTGTGCCCCCTTATCTAAGTGGTACTATGTGTCAAACCTCAGAACATGTGTTTATCTCTGTAATGACTCAGTTTCCCAACTGCTTTTGCCTATAAAAACTCCCTGCAAATTTCATTCATCATTGAGAGTCTGGGAGGCACGAGCCCCCTCTTGACTGCTGGCTTTAATAAAGAGCTTACTTGTTAATTTGATCTTTAATTGGGTTGATTATCTGATTTTTAGTGATTCGCGTATAGCAATATTAGTACAGAAATAAAAATGTAGACCAATGGAACAGACTAGAGAAACTAGAAATACACCCACTCTCCTACAATCAATTGATCTTTGACAATAAATATTGGGGAAAGGATATCCAAAAGTAAACATTGGGGGGAAAATGGCTAACCATATGCTTAGCACTACAGAAGGTCACCAAACTACAAATGCAAAAAACAAAACAAGCAAAAAAAAAAAAAAAGAAAAAAGAACAAAGAATCTACAAAACAACCAGAAAAACAATTAAAAATGGCAGGAGTAAGTTCTTGCCTATTAATAATAAACTTCAGTGTAAATGAATTAATCTCTCCAATCAAAACACATAAAATAGCTGAATGGATCAAAAAAGATCTAACTATGTGCTGATCCCATTTTAGCTTTAGGGGACACAATTTAGTTTTAAGGGCACATATAGGCTGAAAGTGAAGGGGTGGAAGAAAATGTTCCACATGAACAATAACCATGAGAGGACAGAGGTGGCTATACATATATCAGAAGAAACAGACTTCAAGTAAAAAAACTTAAAATAAACAAAAATGGTTATTATTATTATGACAAAAGGGTCAATTTATGAAGAGGACATACTTATGATAAATATATATGCAGCAACATTGGAGCACTTAAATATATAAAGCAAATGTTAATGAACACAAAAGAAACAATGGAGAGCAGCACAATAAGAGCAAAGGACTTCAATGTCACTTCCAGCGATAGATAAGTCAATCAGTAAGAAAATTAACAAGGAAATACTGACTTTGAACTTCAATTTATCTTATTATTATTGTCATTATTATTACTATAAATATATGGGGTACAATTCAGAGTTAGGTATACAAACATTGATCATGCAGGTACTGTTGTTGATGAGGTGTGCCCCTCCCTCCCCTAGCAGATTCCTTCAACTGCCAATCCCACTCACCTCCCCTGACAGTTTCCCACTACTGCCAACCTCTTTCTTACAGTATTATAATTGTTCAAGGTCTGCTTATGAGTGAGAACATATGGTACTCTTATTTGTTTCTGTGATAGGTCACTGAGCATGATCGACTCTAAATCCATCCAAGTTGCTATGAAGCCCATATGTTTGTCCTTCTTTATGGCTATATAATATTCCATTGTGTGTATGTAGCACATTTTTAAAAAATCCAGTCCAGTTTCGATGGGCAGCATGGTTGAGTTCTATTTTTTTTACTATTTTGAATAGAGCTGTAGCAAACATATGTGTACAAGTATCCTTTTTTAAGAATGATTTGAGTTACTCCAGGTATATTCCCAATAGGATAATTTCTGTATCATATGGAAAGTCAATTTCGATTTGGCATTCTATCTGCTCATTTATGGTGTAAAGAAATGATACTGTCTTTTGCGCATTGATTTTTTTTACCCTGAGACTTTACCAAAGTTGATTATCAGTACAAGGAGGCTTTTGACAGATATCCTAGGATTTTCAACATATAAGATCATATTGTCTGCAAGGAGGGATAGCTTGACTTACTTTTTTCTTATTTGGATACCCTGATATCCTACTCTTGCCTAATTGCTCTAACTAGGACTTCCAATACTATGCTGAACATGAGGGGTGAGATTGGGCATCTTTGTCTAGTTTCCATTCTCATGGGAAATGTTTCCACTTTCTGCCTACTGAGCAAAATGTTGACTGTAGGTTTATCATAGATGTCTCTTTCTGTTTTGAGGAATACTCTTTCTATGCACTTTTCAATATCTTAGAATTAGATGCCGAAGGGGGAATTCAGAGAAGATTATTTATATAATATCATATAATATGTAATATATCTTGCATGGCCATAGTTATATGTGATTTTGATAGGGGAGATAGAAACTGGCAGACAAAGAGGTAGGATCTTGAGGAGACAACACCTGCGGGAACGCTCCCTGAACCACTCCTGTTACATAATTGTTTGCTTAAAGTGTGGTTACGGTGGTTAACCACTTCCTGTCAACCCAGTATGTACTGCTAAAAGGCACTTTTTGCTACTTAAACGCAGGTGAA
>CAUYQG010069085.1:0-11723 GCA_963574415.1 Tarsius wallacei
ATGGACTGGAAGAATCAACATTGTGAAGATGTCCATCCTACCTAAGGAAATCTACAGATTTAATGCAATACCCATAAAATTACCAGCAACATTCTTCTCAGACCTAGAAAAACAACACAGGAATTCATATGGAAACACAAACGACCAAGAATAGCCAGAACACTCCTCAGCAAAAAAAAACCAAAGCAGGTGGTATCCCATTACCAGACTTCAAACTTTACTATAAAGCTACAATCATCAAAACAGCTTGGTATTGGTACAGAAACAGGCATATAGACCAATGGAATAGAATTGAGATTCCAGAAGCAAAACCTCAATTTCTGAACGAACTCATCTTCGACAAAGTCTCCACCACCTACCACTGGGGAGAGGAGAACCTATTCAGTAAATGGTGCTGGGAAAACTGGCTGATCACATGCAGAAGATTGAAGCAGGACCCCTATCTATCCCCATTCACAAAAATTAACTCCAAATGAATCAGAGACCTAAATGTAAAACCTCAAACCATAAGAACCTTAGAAAATGAAGGACATACCCTCATGGAAATTGGAACTGGCATCCAATTGCTGAACAAAACCCAAAACCCACAGGCCATAAGAGATAAGATGGACAAGTGGGACCTCATTAAACTGACAAGCTTCTGCTAAGCCAAAGAAACCATCAAGAGAGCAGGGAGACAGCCTACAGATTGGGAAAAAGAATTTGCCAACTCCAGGTCTGACAAAGGCTTAACATCTTGGATCTACAAGGAACTCAAACGTGCGGAAAAGAAAAAACCAACAACCCCATTGTAAAATGGGCAAAAGATATGAACAGACACTTCTCAAAGGAAGACATCCGAGCAGCCAACAGACACATGAAGAAATGTTCAACCTCACTAATCATCAGGGAGATGCAAATCAAAACAACACTGAAATACCACCTAACTCCAGTCAGAATGGCAATTATCAATAACTCAAAAAATAACAGTTGCTGGAGAGGGTGTGGTGAAAAGGGAACTCTTCTACACTGTTGGTGGAAGCGTAAACTAGTGCAAGCTCTGTGGAAAGCAGTGTGGCAATTCCTAAAAGCTCTAAATATCAGTCTCCCATATGACCCCGCAATCCCCCTACTGGGAATATACCCTGAAGAACTCAAATCACTCTATAAAAAAGATACCTGCACACGTATGTTTATCGCAGCATTGTTCACAATAGCAAGAACCTGGAACCAAACATGCTGTCCATCAAAAGAGAACTGGATTAAAAAAATGTGGTAAGTATACATGATGGAATACTACGCAGCCATAAAAAAGAACAAAATCATGAATTTTGCAGCAACCTGGATGGAACTAGAGTCTATAATACTGAGTGACCTCTCACAGAAACAAAGAACTGAGTATCACATGTTACATGTTCTCACTCATATAGTAGACCTTGATCATCCAACGTATTACCATAAGAAAATGCTTCACAGTGGTGGGAAACTATGGGGGGGAAGAGTAGGGAGATGGGATTAATGGTAGTAAATATCTGTTTGGGGATTGGGAAACGCCTCTTATCAACAAGGGTGCCTGAATGAAGCATATTTGTATACCTAACCCTTAACTGTACCCCACAATATCATAATAAAAAATATTGATTATATAAAAAAAGAAAATATTAAAGTTTATCTCTTTTAAATGGCAGAAATCTTCACTAAGTTTTCGCTAAGAAAACGGTAGCAAATTTACATCTTATAGCACAAAAAGAGAACTTAAGCTTTTTCAAAAAGGAGTTTGGGTGTGTTAATTAAAGGAAGAGTAAAAATGGATGCCAAGGTAATGCAAAACCATGGAGTTTATCATAGGATTTTATAAAAAGACCAATTTTATTTAGATAGGTAGCTTTTCATTTAGTCTGTTTTTGGATCACACACTGAACTCAGGACTGAGCCCATTAAGAAACAGGGCCTTTTAGGAATTGCCACACCGTTTTCCACAGAGGCTGTGTTAGTTTACACTCCCACCAACAGTGTAGAAGCGTTCCCTTTTCACCACATCCTCTCCAGCATCTGTTGTTTTTTGACTTACTGATGATGGCTATCCTGACTGGAGTTAGGTGGTATCTCAGTGTAGTTTTAGTTTGCATTTCTTTGATGACTAGTGAGCTGAGCAATTTTTCATGTATCTGTTGGCTGCTCCTACATCTTCTTTTAAGAAGTGTCTATTCATATCTTTAGCCTACTTTGTTATTTTCTTTTTAGCACGTTTGAGTTCCTTGTAGGTCCTAGATGTTAGGCCTTGGTCAGATATACAGTTGGCAAATATTTTTTCATAGTCTGTGGGCTGTCTTCCTGCTCTTTTGATCCCGCAATCCCCTACTGGGAATATACCTGGAAGAATTCAAATCACTTTATAAAAAAAGGTACCTGCACACGTATGTTTATTGCAGCATTGTTCACAATAACAAGAACATGGAATCAACCGTGCTGCTCATCAAAAGAGGATTGGATGAAGAAATGTGGTACACATGCACAATGGAATATTACACAGCCATAAAGAAGAACAAAATCATGAACTTTGCTGCAACCTGGAAGGACTTAGAGCCTATAATACTGAATGATCTTTCACAGAAACAAAGAACTGAGTATCACATTTTCTCACTCATAAGTGGACCTTGAACAGCTATCATAATACTATAAGAAAAGTATTGACAGTAGTGGGAAACTGAGGGAGGATCGGGGTGGGGCAGGAAAGTGGGATTGGCAGTAGTGGGAATCTGCCTGGGGAAGGGGGGCACACCTCATCAACAAGAGTAACTGCATAATGAATATTTGTATGCCTAACCCTGAATTGTACCCCATATATTTAAAATAAAAAATTTAAAGTTAAAAAAAAAAGAAACAGGGCCAACTAGGCATTACAGTTTTTAGGGCATAATCACTTAAACATAAAAAAAAATCATGCACAGCTAAAAATCAGAGTTTTTAGATCTTTAGAAATCAAGGGTTCCACTTTTGTGTTAAATCCTGGGTCCCGCCAAAGAGGAAAACATGGAATCAGGCCGTGAAATGCTTTCCCAGTGCATTTTACTACATCGACTTTTTAAAAAGTATTTAAACCATGCCTTTCTTATCTAACTGTGGGAAGAAACAAGTAGTTTTTGAAGTAATAACTACTAATTGCAACCACCATCAGCCACTTCTAAAAATGTGGCTCTTGCTAGTGACCACTAGCTATCATACACACAAAGGTCAAGTTCTCTCTCACGATACAGTGTAACTCCTAGTAACCCCCCAACATCAAGGAGATTAGGTAATGCAGTGCAATAGAGAACACAGTTTTAGACTTGAGAGGAACCCGCTCACGACTCTTGAAATTCCACAAGAAAAACAGAAGACCCCCTTAAAGGGGGTGAATGGCACCTTTTTGTGAGTCACTAGAAGTCCCCTCTAGATTCTTTCATGTGATACTGAAGATGGCAAAAAGAAGGAGGAGTAGGAAGGAATAAAAGTAAATGGAAGAACAATTTTTATTAGGAGGCAAACAGAGGGACCAAATACATAATTATTTTTTAAATTAAAGAGAGTTTTAGTACAATAAAAAATTTCTAAAACAGAATTTAAAAAGAAAAAAGCATAATATATATATAATATATATTAGCATATATATGCTGATGTAATATACTACATATGTGCTATTTTTAAACTAGAGAGCTCTTCTAAATGTTTTTTAAAATTTCTTATTAGATTTTAAGCCAAGACAAACAACTGATATTCCTCGCTTTTTAACTTTCTTTACCAAATACACAGTCTCAAGTGAATGGGTACTCTCAAAGTCAGAAGTCACACAAAGATCAACCCAAAAGGTCTGGTTGCTTGACCAGAAATCAAACCCAGAACTGCAACAGTGAAAGCACAGAATCTTAACTACAAGGCTACACACATGGTGGAGTAGTCTTTATTGTGAATTCCATAGGGAATCCAAAGTAGACAGTCTGAAAGTACAAAGGATTTTAATTTTGTTTTATGTCAGATTTTTGCTCTTTAATTTTGTCGAGAATTTTTCAGTCTAGGCATGGTACTATTATGGGTCTTTCTTTTAATTTAATTTTTTCACCAACTGCTTAGAATAATAGATCTCTACAATCATTTTTTATTAAAATTTAGGAGTCTAATTTAAAGGATCCATCTTTTGGCTAATGATTAATTACCAATGGTGAAGTTATTCTATGGTAACTGAATCCAATAGTCTTTTCATGGAATGTCCAGGATTTAATTCTCTAAGTTTAGAAATAGAGGTGGTTTTCTGAGAAGGACATAGAAGAGGCAATCCAAAAGACCTCCCCTGCATCCCCCCCAAAAAAATCACTTCCAGATGTAGGCAAAGATAGCAAAAAACTCTTGTTGCCACAGACTAACCAGGCAGCAAAGGTGAGACCAACCCCCCCCCCCAAAAAAAATGCCCTATAGGGATGTGACCTTTTAAGACAAATTCTCCTGAAACCTTGGCACATTTGGAACAAAAAGTCTCAGGTCCTGCCCTTTTTCAGATGGGTCACCTGATGTGACACAGAAATCAAGTCTCCTGAGTAGAGGAGACCAAGACAGTGCTCCCACTTGTTCATAAGTCAAACTCAAGGGCATGAAAAAAGACAAGAGGGAATGTCATCCAGTATATGTCTTTCATGACAGAACAACACACAAAGACAAAGGAAAGACTATTTCTGGGAGGAAAGGGATCAAACAATATGAACGTTTATACCACAAAGTACCAAACAGTACACCAGAGTCAATGCACGCATAGCTAGTACACACCTTATTTTGTACCATTAATCAAGATTTGGAGGGGATAAAGGAAAACAAAAACAAAAACAATGTTTTTTTTTTTACTTTCCGTTTGACTATATTCCAGAGAGAGAAAGAAAGAGGGAAGGAAAGAGGGACAGAGGGAGGGAGACAGGGAGATTGGGAATCTAGCTAGTAAGACTTTCTTACCCTTATGCCAGCTGGTCAGCTCTCCTGGATTCCCTTCACTGAAGCTTCCAGAAGAGCAGAGTAGTTATGTTTATCCTGGTCACAGAGACAGAACTGTTGAAGCCATGAGAAAATTTCTTCCTCAGTCTCTAGATTACTGAAAAATCACTGGCAAGAGGAAGATTAGTAGAAGAAAAGGCATATAAATTTATTTGACCATAGTTTTATATGGCGTGAGAGCCTTCAGAACGAAGGCCCAAAGATACAGGGAAAATTGTCCACTTTTAAACTGAGAAACAGCTGTGTAGAAATATGATTGGACAAATAGACTGGGGAAATTCAGCAAGGTCTGTTTATCTAGATTCTTCTTGGCCTCTCTGAGCATACCTTCCTTTCTTCTGGGTATGGGGTAGAACTCTTTCTGAAATGGAAGTCTTATGACTATAGTCATAGGTCAAATAATTTATTTATGGCCAAATTTTACACAGAAAGGTGAAGGAAAGTTAGAGTAATATTTTTTAGGTTTTCTGTCTGGCTTTGGAGAAAGGGGATTCTGATTTGATCCTCCTCAGAGAAGAGGATTTTAGTTTCTATGACTAGCCTTGCGGCAGAACAGGTGAGAGATAGAAAGATGGGAGAAGATCAGAGAAAAGTTTTGCTTTTGAGGCATTCATTTTGGGGTACTGCTTTCTGAGTCCCCACAACTGACAATTCAATTTAATCAACATTTATTGAGCAGTTGAACTGCCTGAGAAGGTAGCTGCCCTGAGGAGCACAATGTCTGCCAGAAAAACCAATATTGGAGTGTATTGAGACAGTGATTGCCACTTTGTATGTGAAGCTTACCAAGTAGTGGATCTACCTTCTCTTTTTCATGTGGATTAAATAGCACATATTCTGTCATACTAAAAAAATGGATAACATATCAATAGATAGAACTTAAGATCCTCAGTTATTAAAATTTTGGCTGTAGATTTTTGGTTTATTCAATTTATCCTTTAAAGTTTATGATCATTTGAGTTTTTTTTTTCACAAATGGAGCTGAATTGATATAGATGAAAAACTGGTTTTGAAAACTTTCCTCTCAAGACATAGAGTAGTAAAGCAGATATGTGGAACAAAGTCCAAAAAGAAATTTTTTCATTGACTTTGCTAAGAATGTTTGAAATAAAGCCAATTACTTCAACCATGTATTTCCTATCAGTCACACATTTAAACTGATGGCAAGCTTGGATTTTTTCTTTTTTTTTTTTTTTTTTTTACAATGTAGCTGCTCATTACTTGTTGTAGACTAGTAACACTTCATTTACTTTATGCTATAAATATATAGTATATTTGCTGTATAGTATAAAGCAAATAATTGACCAGATATTCAAATGTAAATTGGTAGATAGTACATTATAGAGACAAATTATGATATCAGGAACTTGAAGAATCTCTTCGACACACAAACTTAAAGGGAAAATGATAATATTTTATTAGAACAAGCTAAAAAAAACCCCCCAAAATCTGTGTGCATTACTTCAAAAACTTGAATGCCTTTTAATTAAGGTGCCAGGCTAAGTTAATCTAAGGAGAAAAGAGGCCAAATGAATTGTACTTTCTTCCTACTTAACAGCAGTATCTTGACCCTTCTAATGACCACAAAATACTGAATCACAGTTTTTCTAACAATGTTTTCTTGTTTAAGTACTTGGGAAAACAACCTTAACCTGTAATTTTTCACAAGTTTGATCAGATCAAGAAACAAAGAAAATAACATTACTAAAATGAATTAGATAATCAAGCAGTTTATTTAACTTATTATCTAATTTTGTTTCGTAAAAGTTCTGTATAAAATTGACCTTTAACTATTCCAAGAATATTGTATCCTGTCTGTTAATTTTTCCATTTGATTGTTAATAGTGTCCAGGCTTGTATTTTTGAAACTTGTATTTTGAAACTAAATGTAAATATTCAGTGTGGTTTGTTATCAGGGCAGTCTGCCGAACTTTATAAAAAGTCATTAATACTTACACAGTATTGCAATGTCTTTAAAATAAATTTATTAGACTTTTATCAATGATTTAATATAGGTGCAGGTAAATGTTACTATCGCTAGGAGATAGGGTTTGGTATAATTCTTTTTTTCATAGGTAGAAATACCGAGAAAACTTGTTTGAATGTATAAGAAAATGAAAGAAGTATTTTTTTTGAATCAATATCATTCAATTTGGGGACACAGAGTCCTAGGGCTGTATACCAAAAATCAGATGGTGATCTATTATCAAATATAATTTTTATGATCTGTCATGTGATGATTCAATTCGATTCCCTTTTAAAATTATTGAAAGTAAATAAATAAAGATGTATAATTTGTTATCAGTTTTGTTACACAGCTACTAAAGTTAGAGTCTATTCACCTCAACAGTGAAAGAATTATGTCAACTGTCACTTTTGTCTGATTCAGAAAAAGTTTTACTCAATAGGGCAATGCAATGCATTAAGATTTGGGTATATATATATTTAATTTTAATCAAATTTTTAGATGAATTTTTTATTTTAAATATGTGGGGTACAATTCAAGGTTAGGTATACAAATGTTCAATATGTAGGCACCCATGTTGATGGGATGGGCCCCCCCCACCCCCCTAGTTTCCCACTACTTCCAGCCCTTTTTTTTTTTTTTAAGGTGAAGAGAAGAAAACTAGCTTGGAATCCTTTTTCAGATTAGTTATAGAAAAGAGTATATGTCTTTGACTTTTTTGCCTGTGTGTTCTTTGAACGTCTTTGTGTATTCCAGGGGATACAAGGCCTAGGGTGAAGACCAATGATTCAAGTCTAAAACTCCTTAACTTGGCATATATCCTTCCTGTGGCATAATCTACTTCCCAGCCTCATCCTCCAGCACAGCCCACACCAACTGACCAGGCATAAGATCTCACTGACCTAGTTGCTAATTCCTAAACATGAAAAGCTCTTTTTAGTCTCTGTGCTCTTGCAAATATTGTTTCCATCTTTGGTTAAGGAAATTTACAACAAAGTTCTTCCTGACTTTAGGAAGCAAAATTTCTCAAACCTGTGTTGCTCATGCTGATCTAATTACACTTTTCACGTTGCATTGATATTATTTGTTAAAATTTTTATTATTCCTTATTATAGAGATTCTAGAATGTGCCTTGCTTGTTTTTATATTTGCATTGTCTAGATTGGAAGTATTCCATAAATATTAGATTAGTGTGCATATTTGACTAAGATAAACATTTTAAGAATATGCATTAGCAATATGATATATTCCTCTTGCTATATAAATTATATTTTATAAACTCTAACTGTCAGTATTTCACTTTATAACTCAATTTCCTTTTTTGTTATTTTCCATAATTGCTCTGTATTATACAAATAAATTCTGTTGACTACATTCATAGACTATATTTTAAAATACTATATGTCATAGTATTTTACCTGACCCATTATAATATTTCCTTTGTACACTGGGATTTTTACTGTTTGAGTTTATAAAATATAGTAAAATTCAAATATATAAATGGGCATTATGAGGTTACTTGTTTTGATTTTAGAATTTATGTTCCCAAAGAAGAAAGGCTATAAATGATGATTAAATTGAAAGCCTAAGCAGAGCCTGTTTAACCTAAATGGTACTACCCTAATTTTATTTAAAATAAAATAACACTAGAAGTAAGGACAGCTATTAATTTTCCCTAATAGGCTACATTCTGATTTCTAATGGAATAATGCCAGAAACACATTCCTAGGTCTTTGAAATTCACCTGAGTTGGAAAAAGCCTAAATAAAAAAGGGAGGACTATGTGGCTTATTTCTTGCTACTAAAAGCGTGGACAGTGGAACAGCAGCATCATCATTAACTGGGAGCTCATTATACTCATTATACAGAATCTCAGGTTCATCTCATACTAACTGAGTAAAAATTTACATGTTATCAGACATCTAGGTGATTCATAGAAACACTGAAGTTTGGGATGCAATGGAGATCAATGGCAGCTTTTTCTCTTTGTGTATTTGCAGTTGAAGAGGGATATCTTCATTGTCAAACATCTGTATAAGAGAAAGTACTACTTGAGATCACCAATTTCTAGGAATTATTAATTCATGGCAAAATAATATTTTTCCATAGGACCCTATGAAAGGACCCAGGACTTACTCTATCTTGCTGTCCATTGCGTTATATTGCTCTTTGTAAGAAGGATAAATAAGTGTTTGGGATAATCTGTTAGATTAAACATGATTCCAAATTGCTGACATCATATATCTTTGTAATTTTTTAACCAAACTTACGTGATATTTTATATGTAGAGAGTTTATTGAAATAGTTTAAAATATCTGACAATGCGTGTTCATAAAAAATTTAGCAGAATAAAATGCTTGGGAAGAAATGTTTTACATAAACATTCTTAATAACATATTCTGTATTTTACATATAAATAAGTATATACACACTGCTACGATTAGTCCAGAATAAAATATTAATAGGCACAGAAAAATATGTATCTCCAAATGGCTAAATAAAAAGAAATCAAAATACAACAAAATCCTCAAATTTGTGCATATGATGGACACTTACAATTCAAAAATTACATGGGTTATTTTTGACACTTAAAAATAAAATACATGAAACTGTATTAAAGATACAGAAAAGAGCTATATTCATTGTACACCAACAAGGTTAATATCTTGATTTAAAAAAGATCTTTATACATCTTTTTTCACTCCTTTTTGGATATAGCATCTGAAATTTATCTTCAGATCTAATAGAACAAAACAATTGGTAAATGGCATTTATACATTTAGTTGTCTAATCAGCATTTTTCTCTGGTGCCTAATTAACATTTGCATTAGCTGGCATGATTGATAATTCAGTTCTGGAGACTATCTCCTCTGAGTTCTCTTGATATTGACTATACACACTGACAGATAGTAAATATAATCAATGTTTGGTATGGTGTTTACCCTTAGTTTCCACTGAATAAATTTCCATGTGTTATCTTTAAAATAAATATATTGTGGATCACCATATATGTCTTTTGAGAGCATGCACATGTTTTTATGATAGAACTTATAATAAGAACAATAAATACTAAGATATTAACATTATGAACTATTTTTCTGATCTAATTTGTTGAACCTCTATTCGAAAAATGTAAAATACTTGTCTAATGAAACAGGATAAAATAAAATCCCTTCTCACTTCTGGGAGATATCATAAGATAGTAGAAATAGTGCTGTACTAGGAAAAAGTGCTCAAATCATCCTGTGTACTTTCTAGGTTTGTGGCTTTTGAGACAGACACGTGTAATACCTCCTGATCTGAAAATAGATTCTGAACTAAGACACTGCTTTAAAGACCATTTTAGTTTTAGTGCTATAATTAGGGAGCAGTGTTTTAAAATTCTCATATTCACATATATCAATATATGTTTATTTTTTCCTAATACAGATGGTATTGAGTATGAAATAGAATCAGAATGATACTTTAATAGTTAAATTCAACAGTAAATATTAATCTATTTTTTCTTAACTCACCTAAGTAACATAAAAACATTTCAAATACATAAATATGCATTCAGAAACACAAAGAGGGAGTCAAGAACTAGTTGATTCATGACATATTTTATGTACAATTTGATATAAATATTTTAATTTTTTTGGTGTTCTCAGTAGCAAGTATCTCAATGATATAGTTATTCCAGTGAGAGTAGTTTAACTTCATGAACTGGTTTTGGTACTAACTAAAAAATTGGCAATAAGTCAAAAGCAGCAGAATTCTGCTTTTTGAAACAGGCTAGCTGTGATATGGAAAAATTGTTTAATTAGTCCATCTTTTCAAAGATTAATTGCCTACCAATGAATTAAACTACCTTTTTCAAAAACATATTTCCGGGGCAATTTAAATCATGAGAATCCTTGATATTATAAATATTAAATAAATTCAAAATTCGATCTGCTATTCCAAAAGACAGAATAACTTTTTTTCCTACCAAATTGTATTCAGGACTTATATATATGGAAAATAATTCATAAATAAATTTTTTCACCGGGCTTGGTGGCTCAGCCTATAGTCCTGCCCTTTGGGAGGCTGAGGTGAGTGGATTGCCTGAGCCCGCAGGTTCAAGACCCGCCTGGGCAACTTGGTGAGACCTCATCTCTACAACGAATCAAAAATTAGCTGGGCATGGTAGCACGCGCCTGTAGTTCCAGCTACTTGGAAGGCTGAGGCGGAAGGATTGCTGGAGCCCAGCTGGTCAAGGCTGCAGTGGCCGGGAGCGGCCACTGCACTCCAGTCTGGGCGACAGAGTGAGACTCCAACTCAAAAAATAAATAAATAAATAAATAAATACAAATAATTTTTTTCCCACATATAAACATAAATTTAAGTTGTGTGCTAAATTTAGTTCTAAACTATAAGTAAATGGCTATAACATATGGCAATTATTCACTTAAAGTTGATTAACATGGTATTATTAGGCAAAGTATAATATCAATAAGTCTTTGGGAAAGTGTAAAATAATTTACTTAAAACATTGATGTTTGATTTTTTAAAAAAAATAGATGATATATGATGTTTTGGTGGATAAGAGGACATAAATAGAGTACGAAGTCCTAAATTAGGTTTGTGAACCAGCCTAGAAAAAGTGCCATGTTCCTCATTGCTGAATATCACTACGATCACCTTTGAAGTATTCCCTTTGGGAAGCTATGCTTTGATGCCACCAACTAGTCCACCTGGCAAAGCAATTTTGAAACTCTTTTTCTGGAATGGCCATCAGAGC
>CAUYQG010069090.1:0-18626 GCA_963574415.1 Tarsius wallacei
CGGAACTACAGGCGCACGCTACCACGCCCGGTTAGTTTTTTTGATTTATTGTAGAGATGAGGTTTCGCCTGCCCAGGCGGGTCTCGAACCCGCGGGCTCAGGTAATCCACTCACCTCAGCCTCCCAAGGCGCGGGATTACAAGCTGAGCCACCGAGCCCGGCTCTTGCTGTATCTTGGTTGGGGGGGAAGGCAAGCAATTCAAAGAAACAAGACGGGACTTAATTCTGCATTTTAAAGAGATGTTGAATGCTGGAGAACAGAAAGCACCTAAGAAATAGGGTGTCAGCTGGGCTCGGTGGCTCAGTCTGTAATCCCAGTACTTTGGTAAACACCCAGGCGAGTGGATTGCCTGAACCTGCGGGTTTGAGACCAGCCCAGGCAACTTGGAGAGACCTTGTTTCTACAATAAATTAAAAATTAGTCGGGGGTGGTAGTGCATGCCTGTGGTTCCAGCTACTTGGAAAGCTGAGGCGAAAAGATCGCTAGAGCCCAGCAGGTCGATGCTGGGGTAGCCCTGAGCATGCCACTGCACTCTAGCCTGGGCTACGGAGTGAGACTCTGACTCAAAATAAATAAATAAATAAATAAAAATAAAAGAAATGGGGTGTCACCTGGGCTTTTCAATACCAGGCACTAAAACAGATCACTGAAGAACCAAAACCCTGAGATGTCTAGCATCCCTCAGCTAAAGAGCCATGCTTTACATCTCCCATTCCCACACACAGAACTGAAGATATGGGGTAGGACATCATGCCAGATTGAACAGCTGGGAGCAGTGAAGGGCGGAGCAGGGTGGTAACAACTATCAAAACAAAGGGAAGCGAGAAAGCTTTTTCTCTTTTACACTTCCCACTGTCCTTAGCATGAACAAAACTAGGCAGATGAAAACTGTGCAGAAGGCAGAGAATCAGAGGGTAAGGATGTCCTGAAGCAAACGACAGTAGAAAAAAATCAAGAGCAAATTCCTTTTCTAAGGGATTCTTTGAAAAATAAATAAAGGAAGTAAGTTAGGAAATGACCAAGGAAGTTTAAACCAAGCCCCCTTGACTTACATTACCACAGAACCATGCAAAGAGAACAGAGATTAATCTGTGACATTTTTAAGACCAACAATCCTCAAAGATGACCCAACTATATTCAAACTAAGCTACTCATCAACATAGAAAAGTAAACAGGTGAAAAAACATAGCTCTCATGGATCCAAACTTTAGGAATCCCAATGGCTCCAAACCTTAATACAACCAATCAGAAGTCTTTAAAAGTAGAGAAGTAAGCCAGGCTCCGTGGCTCAGCCTGTAATCCCAGCACTTTGGGAGGCCCAGGTGAGTGGATTGCCTGAGTCTGCGGGTTCAAGACCTGCCTGGGCAACTTGGTGAGACCTCATCTCTACAATAAAATCAAAAAAATTAGCCAGGCGTAGTAGCTCACGCCTGTAGTTCCAGCTACTTGGAAGGCTGAGGCGGGAGGATCGCCGGAGCCCAGCAGGTCGAGGTTGCGGTGGCCGGGAGTGAGCCATTACACTCCAGTCTGGGTGACAGAGTGAGACTCCAACTCAAAAAAAAAATAAACAAAGGTAGAGAAGTAACTCTGGGACATTCCAAAGCAATTAACTCAGCAAAGAGGAGCTAAAAACTTAGATTACATCTCACATGCTCTGATTGGTCAGTTCACTTAAAAAGAAAGGAGTGTTCTGATTGGTTGGTCTCAAAAGGCTGAGTCATACCTCAGCATCAGCACCTATTACAAGCAGAAGTTAGGAGGAAGGGACAGAATACTATGAAAAAGGTATGGAGGCAGGTGGGGAGGGAGCAAATCAGTAATAAAGGAAAGACAATTTACCTCTATACAACACCAACCATCAGCTTATAACATTAGGCCACACCCATCAGAATTGTTTGTAGCCTGGAGTAGCATTCTATATACTCACTTCTATGTTAATTCTTTCCTCCCCTCTGCTCCCTTGCTGATGGCTCTTCCCCATCCTCTCTGACAGCTGTCACATTCTAGAGTTCCTTCCTCCACTCACTTTTTGATTTTGGTAATTTGGTGTTTCTGAGTTCAGCCTCTTGCCCTCTTCTTGTATTATCTTTTTTTTTTTTTTTTCTTTGAGAAAGCAAGATTTATTGAGAGAAGAGAAAAACTCCCACAGTGGGAGGCGACCTGAAGGGGTTGCCGACTTCCTGTATTATCTTAACCTGTATTTGCTCAGGTCTTCCACTCAGTCCCTGTCCTTGACAAACACACAATCCAGTTGAGGAGACAGATGTCACTAGATTAGGTACAAGACATCACAGTGAATGTTATGAAAGAAATATAGCCAAGTGCTGTGAGCACATATTATCTGTCATTACCCCACTTGGTATCTTCCAAATCAACACTCTATTTTCCCACTCTCTTGTAAATCAGTTGCTAAATACTGTATCTTTCCAAAATATCCCCTGATCTCCACTTCCACCTCACAGTTTAGGCTTCATTTTTCATATGACCTATTTCAATCACTTCCTTTCATAAACACAATTCAATATATTTTCACACTGTCAGATCAGCCATCTCCCTAAAAGAGTTAAAATACAATATCCTCCCTTTGCTTTGCAACACCTAGTATCCTTTCAATGTCTAAGAGATGAAGTCCAAATCTCATTAGCAAAGCAAGTAAGATAATGCTTTTGAAACAGAATCTTTTAAAAGCAGGTAAACTGTCTGAGTTCCAGTTCCAAGGCATACTACCTACGTTACCTTTGGCAGGTCACTTTATGTCTCTAAATTTCCACATCCATAAAATGAGGATACCAAAAGAACCTACTAGGGTTGCACTGAGGATTAGGTAAGAAACTCCATGCCAAGTACCAGCACAAAACCCAGAACTCAATGTTAACTATTATCCTGAGCTGTCTCTGCCTAAAATGGCTCACTCCCCAAAGGGAGCAGATAACCAAGGTTTGTTTTCATGTATTTTATTTTTATTCATTTACTTTTTTTAGAGACAGGGTCTTACTCTGTTGACCAAGCTGGAGTTCAGTGGTGTGATCATAGCTCACTGCAGTCCTGAGCTTCTACTAGGCTAGAGGGATTATCCCACCTCAGCCTCCCAAGTAGCTGAGACTACAGGTATGCACTACCACACCCAGCTGATTTTTTTTCTTTATAGAGATGGGATCTAAGATGGGTTGCCCAGACTTCATATATTTTAGAATGATTAACAATAAGAGTTAAGGCTGGCCTCAGTAGTTCAGCCAGTAATCCCAGCACTTTGGGAGGCCGAGGTGGGGGGATTGCCTGAGTCCGCGGTTCGAGACCCGCCCGAGCAACTTGGTGAGACCCCATCACTACAATAAATCAAAAATTAGCCGGGCGTGGTAGCACACGCCTGTAATTCCGGCTACTTGGAAGGCTGAGGCGGAAGGATCGCCTGAGCCCAGCGGATCGAGGCTGCGGTGGCCGGGAGCAGCCACTGCACTCCAGTCTAGGTGGCAGATGAGACTCCAACTCAAAAAAAAAAAAAAACAATAAGAGTTAAATCAGAAACAACTTTCTGGTTAATCCTGAACAAAAAAACTTCAGCTAACCAATATACTGCTGTCATAAAAATTTTAGTTTGTCTAAAATTTACCATACTTGGCCAGGCGCAGTGGCTTAGCCTATAATACCAGCACTTTGGGAGGCCGAGGCAAGAGGATTGCCTGAGCCCGGGGGTTCGAGATCAGCCTGGGCAACTTGGTGAGACATTTCTATAATAAATCACAAAATAAATATATAAAATTTGCCATAATTTATTGAAAAAACAAGTACCCATTTGTATAAAAAAATTACTTTGTTTTCCTATTCGTGGTCAGGGGAAAAAAACTCATTTATAATAATGTAGTTTACTATAATATAAAATCCACATAAATGAAATTTGATCTCAATTGCATATGTAACTTGCTAAGATATACACATATACCAAAATGAACTCTAGAAGCTTAAGAAAATAAAAGTATATATTACATAGTGGCAAGGCATTAAAAAAAAAAATCACAAAACGTTTTACGTCAGTGACTTTTTACTTGTTTTTTGTTTTTGTTTGAGTCAGAGTCTCACTCTTATTTCCTGCTACCCAGGCTGGAATGTAGAGGCACAATCACAGTTTACAGCAGCCTCGACCTCCTGGGCTCAAGCGATTCTTCTGCATCATCCTGTAGCTGAGATTACACGTGCATGCCACCATGCCCAGCTAATTTTTTTTATTTTTCTAGAGATGAGGTGCTGCTATGTTGCCTAGGCCCTACTCTCAAACTCCTGGGCTCAAGCAATCCTCTCACCTTGGCCTCCCAAAGTACTGGGATTACAGGCATGAGTCACCACGTCCAACAGTGATTTTTTAATAATATAGAAACTACAAAGCCTACACGAAAAATAAAAATAAATCAGAAATATTTTTCAAAAGATTAATATATTTAACAAAAATACTAATGAAAATTGGTGAGAAGATTCCAGTAAATTATGGGCAAATGATGAACAAAGAAGAAAATAAAACTAGAAAAATACTGCATTTGCTTTTCCATTATAACTGTGATGTTAGACTAGTAGTAATCTTATGTTCACTTTTAAAAAATAAACTTAAAAACAACCTGTAAATATGGTAGAACTCTCAAATAAACTCTGCTGGGAGCAGTGTAAACTGATACCTTTCAGAAGTAAATCTGATAATATTTTTCAAAATTAACAAAACCCTTATACCCCCTAACATTGTGTAATACGCTCCACCCTGGGCCTCTACCCTAAAGAAGAGCAATAACATGAGCAGTGACAACTATATACTGACTGCATTACTTGCAAAATGGTAAGCAATGTAGATGTCCATTAAGAAATAAGTAGTAACTCATTTCACTGTAATACTGTACAATAATCTTAAAGTAGAAAACTATAGCAAAAAGAAAACACATCATATATAAAAGCAAATATTAAATATTCAATATTATATTTATGCTTTGATAGTATAGTGTCATGTAGCTGTGATGAAAAATAAGTAGAAAGTTTGTTTTGATTTTTTTTTAATTTCTTCGACCACTAAGTTGTTTGTAAAATAAAAAGCCTGTTGAAATTGATCAGGTCCACCACACTAGTACACATTTAAAAACTGACTTTTCAGAGGCATCCCCATAATCATTTTTTATCCCTCCCAAAAAAATCACATAAAAGTAATAGGCTCTTCTCACATACAGACAAGCCATACATGTAACTTTAGCCATGCTATTAGCCAGCTGTAACCTTATTATATTAAAATCTCATTTTACCATCCAAAACATAACCGTATGGGGTCTCCATATGGTGATCAGAAGCCACTTGTTATGGGGCATCTGGAGAGAGGGCCTCAAGCACTGAAGTTAAAACTATCTGGCTGAGTGAAATGGTAAAAGATTAGGTTTCTCCTATACCCCCAAATGAATTATCATGTTTCTCAGTCACTCAAGTGCTCTAAGTCCCTAGGAGTGGCAGCTATGTATTCAAGGAAGGAAAAGGTACAAGCAGATTTGCTGTCCTTTTTGAAAAATTGGCAATTTCTTCATTTTCTCCCAAAGTACCATGAGGTAAGATACACAAGCCTGAGGTCAGGAGACGTGAGATACAGGTGAGTACAAGTAACCTCAAACAAGTTATTTGCTAGACTTGTTTAATGGAAAATTTTTACAGTTGAACCAAATAATTTATTAATTCTTTCAAGTTCAATTTCTATTATTCATTTAATAGATCCCTTTTTCAATACTAAACTCGTCTCTCACAATCCCCATTCAAATTGTAAAACAATCAAGATTTAGAATTAGGGGCCCGGCTCGGTGGCTCAGCCTGTAATCCCAGCACTTTGGGAGGCCGAGGTGCCCGCGGGTTCAAGACCCGCCTGGGCAACTTGGTGAGACCTCATCTCTACAATAAATCAAAAAAAAAATTAGCCGGGCGTGGTAGCGCGCCTGTAGTTCCAGCCACTTGGAAGGCTGAGGCAGAGCCCAGCCTGGATTGCCAGAGCCCAGCAGGTTGAGGCTGCGGTGGCCGGGAGCAGCCACTGCACTCCAGTCAGGGCGACTGAGTGAGACTCCAACTCAAAAAAAAAAAAAAAAAAGATTTAGAATTAGGAATCCCATTCAGCAATTTTTTTTTTTTTTTTTGAGTTGGAGTCTCACTCTGTCACCCAGGCTGAAGTACAGGGGCACGCTCACAGCCACCACAGCCTCGACCTGCTGGGCTCAGGCGATCCTTCCACCTCAGCCTTCCAAGTAGCTGGAACTACAGGCACATGCCATCAAGCCTGGCTAATTTTTTGATTTATCATAGAGACAAGGTCTCACCAAGTTGCCCAGGCTGGTCTTAAACCCCTGAGCTCAGGAAATTCTCTCACCTCCACCTCCCAAAGTGCTGGGATTACAGGCATGAGCCACTGCACCCAGTCAGCAAATTTTTTTAATTTGGAAAAAAACATTTAATATTAGGAGACTAGGGGCCACGGTGAAATACACAGATGGTCAAAAGCTCTGGACTGTAATCCTAGCTCTGTCCCTTTCCACCTGCATGACCTTGAGCAAATTACTACACTTCAAAATAAAGTCTTAGGAGCAATAAAGTAGCAATACTTACTGGCCATGCCTTTTCATTTCTGGGTAATAAAATCAATTGTTTTTTTCCAGTCATAACTAGAGTTTCATTTCTAACAAGCAACAATTTTTACTTCATTCCTGGATATCTGAAAGTACCTTGTGCATTCATCTTTTCTAAATGTTCTGATATTGAATGAGGCAGTCTAACGTATTTTGCCTATCTTAAAATTATATTCAAGACTGGAACCATTCCTCAAAAATGTATTTGGTAAACAGTTTTGGGGCACCTGTGCCACATAACTTGTGCTAGAGTTGCAAAGGTCCCTGCCCTTAAGAATTCCAAAAGGCCGGGCTCGGTGGCTCAGCCTGTAATCCCGCGCCTTGGGAGGCTGAGGTGAGTGGATTGCCTGAGCCTGTGGGTTCGAGACCCGCCTGGGCAACTTGGCAAGACCTCATCTCTACAATAAATCAAAAAAATTAGCCGGGTGTGGTAGCGCACACCTGTAGTTCCAGCTACTTGAAGGCTGAGAAGGAAGGATCGCCGGAGCCCAGCAGGTCGAGGCTGCGGTGGCCGGGAGCGACCACTGCACTCCAGTCTGGGCGACAGAGTGAGACTCCAACTCAAAAACAACAACAAAAAAGAATTCCAAAAGCCTGGTGGGTGACAGACATATAAACAAATTACTAACTACCAACTGACAAATACTAACTGCAGAATGTATGAATCAGTCCCAACAAGAGGGATAAGATACCTGGACAAGGCTCAGAGGTCATCAATTAGCAAGGGCAAGCTGTTTAGTACATAGAGAAATATCAACAGAGGAACAGTGCAAAGCCACAAAGGAAGATGTCATCTTCAGAGAACTGCAAGTAGTCTTATATGAGAGGGCAGGTATGATAGTACAAGACGAAACTAGAATGCAGAGAAATGCCAGAAATTGTGAAGGGCTTTGAACTTCATCCGTGTAGACTACAGAAGTCACTGAAGGACTTTTTTTTTTTTTTTTTAAAGAAAATAGAGACCAGGTCTCGCTATGTTGCACAGGCAGGTCTTGAACTCCTAGGCTCAAGAGAGCCTCCTGCCTCGGACATCCACTGAATAAACATGGATTTGAAAGTCCCTTCTTCTTCAGTAAAGTCAAGAGTTGAGTCAAGGCAACAAATAAAAAATACAGATCTAGATGTGGAAAGGTAGAAAAAATAATTTTTTTTAAATGGAAAGTTCTTGCTCTCAGGATGGCTTCTAGCATTTTCTTAACTGGCATATTAATACAGTACAATGCTGAAGACAGATAGTATGAATTATAGCTAAAGGGTTCAAAAAAGTGTGTATTATTAACCTAGAGATTATTTGAAGCCAATGTTGAGAATACTAAATAAAGCAACCAAATAAGAAAACAGTAGAAAGCTTTAATAAATTAAAAGAAGCATTAAAAAACCTTTAAAAAACTAAAACATAAATTAAGAGAAGCAAACAATAGAGTACAAGAAGACTGACTTCAGGCAAAACACACAGGAATGTCTGCATCTTTATCATACCCTGATTACAGACAATAAGACATGTTTTGCACCTATCTTTTGCAGGAGAGTATCTTAAATTCCATTTGATTAAGAAGAGCTGCCAATACTGAAGTCTCTTTAAACTAGCCTAAAAGATGATGTTTATTCAAAACTAGTCAAATTAATAGGTTCCATGAATATTTTAATGCTCAGGAAAAAAAGGAGAAAAGAAATGCCTTTTCAAGTGGCTATTTTGAAAAGCTCAAAGCTCAATTTCCCTCACCTATTAAAGTGAAACACCATCATTCCAACCTGAGGCTACTGAGTCCGTGCATCAGTAATTTCCACATTGCTAAGGCCTAGTCTGGGAACAGCAAGCTTAATTGGCTGGGTAGGTTACAAAGATGAATTTGCAATTATTGAAATTCAAACTCAAGTTTAGCCACCAAGTACCACCTCAAAGGAGTCATTTATCCTTTTACAGTAAAGACAGTAGGTGCACTAAAAATACATACATGCATTAAAGAGCAAAGATCTAAAGAGAGGAGGAGATCTGAACCCACAGTCACGAAGTGAGCCACTAAAGTTTTACCTCAGGATGTGTTTTAGGGCGTGCCTTTGTTTTGGCCCAGTAATTTAAAAAGAAAAAAATACCACTCATTCGGGGCGCCCTGGTACTTTCCCCTATCAACCCTCACTAACAACCAGGCTCTGAAACCACAGGGTTATCTCAGCCGCGCCCTGATTTCTCCTTAGAGAAAGACGGCAGCCCCTGCGGCCCGAGGTCCCCAGCGCGCTGTCACAGCCCGCAGGGCTGGTGCCCTCCCGCCTCCCAGCCCGCCCCGCCTCGGGCTGCTCGCGGGGGGTTCCAGAGGGTCACCCTGGAGGCTGGGAGGCCGCAGGGTGCTACAGCCTCACCCCGGGAGCCCGGGTCTTCGCCCCGCCCCGGACTGCGCCCTTAGTCCTGGGCTGCCTCGGGCGCCCACCCGACCCCAGCCCCGGCTCTGGCTTCGGCCCTGACCCCGGCTCTCACCGTGCGGAGGTCGCGCTGCCTCCTCGGCCGGGGCCCGACTGCGGGTCGCCCAGCGACCTGCGGGCTCGAGGACGGAAGGTGAGGCGAGGGGCCGCCAGTCACATCCCTGCCGGCCCCTCCGCCCAACCCGCAGCAGCCAGCATCGCGACCACGGCCTGAGGGAGCGCCGGACTCCAAAGCCGCCGCGCCCCCTCCCACAGCCGGCACCCGCCTGGACTCCGCCCTCCAGGGCCGGTGCAAGGCGCGCGCGCAGCCCCGCCCACCGAATCGCCCTTGCGCAGGCGCAGACCCCACGAAGCTAACCCTCCTCCCCCGCCCCTCACCCCTCCTGGCCCGCTCCGGTCGCCTGACTCTGGCCTCAGCCCACCTCTGGCCCCGCCCCTCTCTCGCGTCAGCCTTCCTCAGGCTCCGCCCCCCGTTTCGGGAACCGCCCCCCCTGCTGACCTTGTCTCTCTGCCTCCTGACTCAGGTCTTTGCTCGGCCTACGCACTAACGCCAGTCATGCTGCTGACCTCACATCTAGCTGTCCGCCTGAACTAGCATCTGCTGCTTGACCGCGATCAAACCTGTCAGCTCCTCCTCCAGACTCTGAAAAGTTAGAAGTGGTCTGAGCATTGAGTCTGACATAAGTGTCCCCCAACATTTTGTGTTGCATGTCCATGCCTGTTCCCCGCCCTCCTGTTCTCTGGGGCATGACTAAGTCACATCACCTGCCTGCCACTGGAAAACACAGAATCTTGCAGAGGCCGGGGTGGAAGGGGCACCCCCAAGTGTGAAGATTCGGAGCTACGCCATTTCTTTTGCCAGGAACCAGAGTCTTCCTTCTCTTTAGGGCTCCCATCACCCACAGGTCATGTCTTTCCCTTCCTTCCTCCAGGGCCAATCCTGCCCTTTAGATTCCTCACTCTGGAAACCTTCTGCATCTAGCCAGTTGTTAAAGCACTGGAGCTACCTTTATCTAGTTGATAAACTATCTGCTTTCTGAAATCCTTGCCAGCCCCAACAGCTCGATTACAATAAATAACACTTAAGGAGAACTTCAATATCTGATTTGTATAGCCACATTTCATTCAATAATATACTTTCATATTTAGAAAGTGGTGTGTAATTCTTAATATCAACCCCTAAGAATGAAGATTTAATTTTTGGATACTAATGTAAATGTTGAGAAAGACTAAGTCTAAACGCTGTACAATTTCTATGTGTATTAAGTGAGATCATTAGAAAAGCAGACACAAGATGAAACGCTTGAACAAACTCCTCAAGAACATCACTCAAAAGATATGGACACTGAAATGTGCTTTGGGGTTTATGCCATCAGCTAAATTGAGATGGTTCAAGAAATGTCTCCCCAGCTGGGCTCGGTGGCTCAGCCTGTAATCCTGCACCTTTGGGAGGCTGAGGTGAGTGGATTGACTGACCCCCGGGTTCGAGATCCGCCTGGGCAACTTGGCTCTACAATAAATCAAAAATTAGCCAGGCGTGGTAGCGCGCCTGCAGTTCCAGCTACTTGGAAGGCTGAGGCGGAAGGATCGCCAGAGCCCAGCAGGTCGAGGCTGCTGTGGCTGGGAGTGGCCACTGCACTCCAGCCTGGGCGACAGAGTGAGACTCCAACTCAAAAAAAAAAAAAAAAGAAATGTCTCCCCACAGCTTGGGAGTTAGGGAAGATGTTACATTCTCTAGTTGCCATATGAAGATCTGGGAAAGAAACATCTATCAGTTCCCCAAACCAGGAAGAGCTATGCTTGTCTCAACTGCTAGATAGTTATCTTGTAATTCTCTGATTACTTGAGGTAATCATGTGTTCTCTTTTCTCTGGCAGTTATGAAGTACTAAATCATACTTCCCTTCCTCCTCCACAAAGGTAGAAGACTTACTGGGTGCTGCATATGAACATTTCTCAGCTTCATCTAATTTTCCCTATTCATATTTTGTCTTTGTCCCAATTTCCTCATTTTCTCAGTTGTTATCATGTCACATTGATTCTATTTCTGTTAGCTACTGTTTCAAAATGTACCCAGGGGATTTTAATTACTGGAGATGACTAGGATGACACACGGGAGTCAATACATTGAATGAAGATTTTTATTACCTGCATTTCCATCCACACCATACAGGGCCTCAGGGAGAAGCATCAGGTGTGATCAGCAGGCAGAAGCAGGAGTGAGGGGAAAATTCAGGCCAGGAATTTAATTTGGATTTCCATGGAAAAAGAAAGACAGGGAAGGGAAACAGCTTGGGATTGGCTAGTTTGAATAATGTCAACAGTCTCTGGGTTACAGAGATGGTCTCTAGTTGTCTAATAAAATATTTGCTTGTGAGAGAGTTAGATAAAGAAGGAGATTGGGGCTATGAAGTTGGGATTCATTGGGCAGTTTGTAATATGATTTTTACACATTTGCAAAAGCTGGATTGCAGAGGAGGTAAACAACTTTGGCCATTAGTTGTCCCTGTGATTAATAGATGACAAATAGAGGAATACAGAATTGAAGAAAACACAGAATGCCACTACGAATTATATATTTTATTTTATTTTATTTTATTTTATTTTTTTGAGTTGGAGTCTTACTCTGTCACCCAGACTGGAGTACAGTGGCCGCTCCCGGCCACCGCAGCCTCGACTCGCTGGGTTCCAGCGATCCTTCCGCCTCAGCCTTCCAAGTAGCTGGAACAACAGGTGTGCGCTACCACGCCTTGGCTAATTTTTGATTTATGGTAGAGATGAGGTCTCGCCAAGTTGCCCAGGCGGGTCTCGAACCCGCGGGCTCAGGCAATCCACTCACCTCAGCCTCCCCAGGCGAGGGAGTACAGGCTGAGCCACCGAGCCCGGCTGAATTATATATTTTAAAGTTTTAATATTAAAAATATAGGTCGGGGCCGGGCTCGGTGGCTCAGGTTGTAATCCCAGCACTTTGGGAGGCCGAGACGAGTAGATTGCCTGAGCCTGTGGGTTCGAGACCAGTCCGGGCAACTTGGCGAGACCTCATCTCTACAATAAAATACAAAATAACCAGGCATGGTAGTGCGCGTCGGTAGTTCCGGCTACTCGGAAGGCTGAGGCGAAAGGATTGCCAGAGCCCAGCAGGTCAACGCTGGGGTAGCCATGAGCATGCATGCCACTGCACTCCAGCCTGGGTGAAGGAGTGAGACTCCAACTCAAAAAAATATATATATATATCCATGTCGGGCATAGTGGCTCATGTCTGTAATCCCAGCACTGTGGGAGGCAGAGGCAAGAGGATTGCCCAAGCCCAGGGTTTTGAGACCAGTCTGGGCAATTTAGTGAGACCCTGTCTCTACAATAAATTTAAAAATTATAGCTGGGCGTGGTAGCGCTAGCCTGTAGTTCCAGCTACTTGGAAGGCTGAGGCAGAAGGATCACCAGAGTCCCACAGGTTGAGGCTGAGATGGCCGGGAGTGTGCCACTGCCCTCCAACCTGGGCGACAGAGTGAGACTCCAACTCAAAAAAAAAAAAAAAAAATTAAAACATTTGCTGGGTGTGATGGCACACGCCTGTAGTTCCAGCTATTTGGAAAGCTGAGGCAGAAGGATTGCCTGAGCCCAGCAGGCCGAGGCTGTGGTGGCTGTGAGCGTGCTGCTGCATTCCAACCTGGGCAACAGAGTGAGACCCCAACTCAAAAAATATATATATATCCCCTAAAATTCTGACCCCTGATGGTTTGAAGCCAGCTTACGACTGAAGTTAAGGGTGAGAGGACAAAAAAAATTGAGCAGTGGTTCAAAAATTTTAGCATGCTTCAGGATCCCCTGGAGGGCTCAGTGCAACACAGATTGCTGAGCTACACCCTCAGAGTTTCTGATTGAGTGAAGGGGAGGGGATAGGAATTTGCATTTCTAGGTTCCCAGAAAATGCCAGTTCCCTAGAGACCACTCTTTGAGAGCCACTGCACTAGGAAATCTCTTCAACAATCATCCAATGCCAGGCTCGGTGGCTCAGCCTGTAATTCCGTGCCTTGGGAGGCTGAGGTGAGTGGATTGCCTGAGCCCGCGGGTTCGAGATCCACCTGGGCAACTTGGTGAGACCTCATCTCTACAATATATCAAAAAAAAAAAAATTAGCCGGGCGTGGTAGCGTGCACCTGTAGTTCCAGCTACTTGGAAGGCTGAGGTGGAAGGATCGCCGGAGCCCAACAGGTCGAGGCTGCGGTGGCCGGGAGTGAGCCACCGCACTCCAGTCTGGGCGACAGGGTAAGATTCCAACTCAAAAAAAAAAAACCAACAATCATCCAAAGTGATGATGACCCTCTCCCAAGCACATTCTGTCAAGTGAACAATTATCACAACTGTGGCAAACTTCACTCCAGGCTAGGCAGGGGAGATAACAGCTGAGAAAACAGGTCCAGCATGACCCAGCCCATGGGCTAGGAGAGTGAGATAGAAGATGAAGAATCAGAAGCAGGTGATATAAAATGCCATGATAGAAAGGTACATGGTTTGACCAAACTTCCTTGAGTTCTTTTGGATGGGCCCAAGGGTATGAGAGCACAGAGACAGGGAATCTTATCTTTTGTAATAACAGCCTGGAGCTTGCTTGATAAGAAACAGAGGCAGGATTCAGTGGCTCATACCTTTAATCCCAGCACTTTGGGAAGTCAGGAGCTCAAGAGAACCTACGTAACAAAGCAAGATTCCTGTCCCTACAATAAAATAAAATGTTAGCTGGGCATGGTGTGGCACATGGCTACAGTCCTAGCTACTTGGGAGAATCACTTGAGCCCAGGAGTTCAAGATTGTAATGAGCTGTGATTGTGCCACTGCACTCCAGACTGAGTGCCAGAGTGAGACCCTGTCTCCAAAGAAAACAAATAAGCAATAACACAATAAATAAATTAACAAACCATGTGATTGCCTGGAATGTGTGTGCATGGGGGTAAGGAGGAACTGTGGGGGGAGGAGTCCGATTTGCAGACACTTGTATGAATCTGTCTGGAATTTAGTCTAGAGAAGAGTCAGTGAGTATATCTATACATTTTTACTACGATTTTTTTGTTAGATTAAAAAAGGTATCTGCTGGGTGCAGTGGCTCACACCTGTAATCCCAGCAATTTGGGAGGCAGAGGATTACCTGAGCTCAGGGGCTCAAGAACAGCTTGGGCCAGGTGCAATGGCCCAAGCCTGCAATCCCAGCATTTTGGGAGGCCGAAGCAAGAGAATTGCTTGAGCCGAGTGGTTTGAGACCAGCCTGGGCAATTTGGCAAGACCTCATCTCTACAATAAATCAAAAATAAGTTGGGCGTGGTACCGCTAGTCTGTAGTTCAGCTACTTGGAAGGCTCAGGCGGAAAGATCACCTGAGCCCAGCAGGTCGAGGCTGCAGTGGCTGTGAGCATGCCACTGCACTCCAACCTGGGCAACAAAGTGAGACTCCGACTCAAAAAAAACCACCAATCACTAAATAAAACAATAACAAGAAAAAAAAAGAAAGCTTGGGCAACAAGACTAGACCTCCTCTCTACAAAAAATAAAAAAAAAATTAACCAGGCTTGGTAGCGCGTGTCTGTAGTTCCAGCTACTTGGAAGGCTGAGACAGAATGATTGCCTAAGCCCCGCAGGTTGAGACTGCAGTGGCCATGAGCGTGCCACTGCACTCCAGCCTCAGTGACAGAGTGAGACTAAGACTCAAAAACATATAAATAAATAAACAAACATATAAATAAGGTATCTACATGCTGTGGACTGGATGTTTACATCCCCTCAAAATGTATGTGTTGAGATCCTAACCACCAAAGTGGTATTTGGAAGTGTGGGCCTTTGTAAATAAGATTAGATGAAGTCATGAGAATAGAGCCCTTACATTGGGATTAGTGTCCTTCTGAAAAGAGGAGACAGATCCATCTCTCTGTTCTCCAGGTAAGGATCTAAAAAGACAGCCGTCAGCTGAAAGGACAGACGGAGAGTGGGAAGCCATTTTTATCTAGTTCCTAAACCCTAACACAATGATGGGAAAGTAGAAACTGTGTCCTGGAGAAATGCATTCTTTAGGTAAAGATTAACTTTGCTGACTTTGTCTTTCTAGAAACCCAAAAATCTCAAGCATGACCAGTATCAGTCCATTGTATAACTTTCTGAGGGTGGTGAGATCTGAGACTCGGTGCATGGTGACTAGGACCATCCTCAGGTTCTCCAAGACATCAGCAAGTGGTCAACAAAGAAGTCACGTCAGTCATGTCTACCTGATTGCAACATCTCCATGGGAAAAGATTTAAGCTGGGGCTCCAGGGGCTACATTGCCACACTTATCTAGAGTAAAGGCCCTCTTCCTGTCTGTGGGAAGTGATCTCTTTCTTAAATAAACCTTTTCTTCTTTCACCTCTTTGTGTGTTGCAAATCTTTGCATTAGTCTGGTCTCCGCTTGCCAGCGCACACCACCAGAACAGTGGCTTCAGCAGTGCTGTGCCCATCCATCCATCCACCCTCACTCTATCCGTACCCTAACGTCTGCAAGCCATGAAGCAGGCACTCACTAGACATTGGATCTGCCAACACCCTGATCTTTGACTTCTCAGCCTCCAGAACTGTGAGAAATAAGTGTGTGTTGTGTAAACTGCCCAGTCTATGGTAATCTGTTATAGCAGCCTGAACTAGGTAAGATACTACAGAAATAGAAAAACTAAGAAAAAAATGTTTCCCACAATTCTAATAAACATACATGCTTAGTACAATCATAATAACATTTTGATATATTTTCCTAATTTTATAAGCATCCTTGGAATGTTTTATCTTGAATTAATGTTCCTGCCCCTCCTGCACTTATTTTTCTTAAACAATACAAGTGTATTTTTTATAATTCCGGTAGTCAGAAGTCCAGAATGAGTCTCACTGGACTAAAATCAGGATGTTGGCAGGATAATTCCTTCAGTAGGCTCCAAGGCAAAATCTATTTCCTTGCCTTGTTCAACTTCTAAAGGCCATCTACATTCCTCGGCTTGTGGCACCTTTCTCCATCTTCAAAGCCAACAATAATAGTTTGAGTCCTCACACTGCATCACTCTGACCTCCACTTTTGCCTCAGTCTTCCACTTTTTTTTTTTTTTTGAATTGGAGTCTCACTCTGTTGCCCAGGCTGGAGTACAGTGGCACTCTCATAGCCACCCCAGCAAGTTCCAAGTAACTGGAACTACAGGCATGTGCCAACATGCCCAGCTAATTTTTTTTTTTTATTATTATAGAGATGAGGCCTCGCCAAGTTGCTCAGGCTGGTCCAAACCCGTGAGATCAGGCAATTCTCTCACCTCGGCTTCCCAAAGTGCTGGGATTATAGGCGTCAGCCACTGTGCCTGGCTGGAAGGGCTTCTATTTTTGTTCAAATCTTTCTAGATTTCTCACTGCCTTCTGGCAAGGAGCATCTCCAGTGGTAAGGGACAGGGTATACAAGATCTGGCCTCCTGGTTGAAGATGGAGAAAGCCTGCTTCTCAGCCATGAAGATGACAAAAGGGAACAGATTAGATAGATGAATTCCTTCTTTTCATCCTCTAAGACACTTGGCCCAGGCCCAGGAAGGTGAGGGGTACCACAACAGTCATGATGCCTGTATATGGACATCCTTTCCCTCATCTCTTGTACAGGGTTTGCAAAACAACAGCTGCAGATCAAATTTAGCAAATTGATACATTTGCTTGGCCCACACCATGATTTTTCCAAAAATTGAATTAGCTACCAACATTTAAAAATTGACAAATTTTACACAAAATCCACATTTCCAGTGCTTTCCAACTGGCCAGAGCCACATCAGGCCCTTTTGTCTATATTGACTCTATTCAACCATTTGCTTGCCTGGTTCCTGTAAGCATTGTAGTTTGTCATCCTGCTACAGAGGTTCAAGAGAGATTATGAATTCTAAATGATTAGGCATACCACTTTGTGGAGAGTTCATATTGCTTCTATGTTTTTCCCTCTTGTGAGGGAAAATTAAACCAATATGACTGTGAATCTCATATGCACCAGATTTTTGTTCAAAATTTTTATGGTAAAATACATATAACATAAAATTTACCCTCTTGACCTTTTTTTTTTTTTTTGAGTTAGAGTCTCACTTTTTTACCCAGGCTGTAGTGCAGTGGCATGCTCATGGCCACCGCAGCCTCGACCTGCTAGGCTCAGGTGATCCTTCCACCTCAGCCTTCCAAGTAGCTGGAACCACAGGCATGTACCACCATGCCCAGCTAATTTTTTGATTTACTGTAGAGACGAGGTCTCACCATGTTGTTCAGGCTTCTCAAACCCCTGAGTTCAGGTAATCCTCTCACCTCCACCTCCCAAAGTGCTGGGATTACAGGTGTGAGCCACTGCACCCAGCTGACCATTTTAAATTATATAGCTCAGTGGTATTAAGTACACTCATATTACTGTGCAACCATCACCACAATCCATCTCCAAAACTCTTCTCACATTGCAAAACTGAAACTCTGTACCCATGAAACAACAACTGTCCGTTCCTCTCTCCCCAGCCTCTGAAAACCACCATTCTACTCTCTGTCTCTATGAATTTGACTACCCTGATTACCTCATATAAGTGGAATCATACAGCATTTGTCTTGTGTTTTTTTTTCTGTTTTTGCTTTTGTTCTGAGTTATAGTGTCACTCTGTCACCCAGGTCGGAGAGTAGTGGCACAATCATGGCTCGCAGCTTCAATCTCCTGGTCTCAGGTGATTCTTCTGCCTCAGTCTCCCAAGTAGCTGAGACTATAGATGTGTGCCACCATGCTTGACTAAGTCTTTTAATTTTTGTAGAGATGAAATCTCACTATGTTGCCTAGTCCGGCCTCAAACTCCTGGGCTGAAGCAATCCTCCTGCCTCAGTCTCCCAAAGTGCTGGGATTATAGGTGTGAGTCACTGTGTCAGACCAGCATCTGTCTTTTTGTAATAATATCCTTAATGTTCATCCATGTTGTGGCATGCGTCAAAATTTCTTTCCTTTTTAACGTCGAATGACATTCCATTGAATGCATGAACCACATTTTCTTATCCACGCATCCATCAATGGACACTTGGGTTGCTTCCATCTTTCAACTAGTGTGAGTAATGCTGCTATAAACATGGATGTGCAAATATCTCTTTTAGGTTGTTCTTTCAATTCTTTTGGTTATATACTCAGAGGTGAAATTACTAGACCATATGGTAATTCTATTTTTAGTTAAATGCCATACTTTTTTCTAGCAGCCTAGATTTTGTGCTAAGCACAGTTACATATATTAGACTACTTAATCTTGTATAGTTGACATAAGAGGGCCCTCAAAAACTAAGTATTTTTTTCTTATGAGAACTAAACTAACGAGATGTTGCATAATAAGAAACAAGTAGCCTGGCTCGGTGGCTCAGATGGTAATCCCGTGCCTTGGGAGGCTGAGGTGAGCGGATTGCCTGAGCCTGCGGGTTTGAGACCCGCCTGGGCAACTTGGTGAGACCTCATCTCTACAATAAATCAAAAAATTAGCCGGGCATGGTAGTGCGTGCCTGTAGTTCCAGCTACTTGGAAGGCTGAGGCGGAAGGATCGCCGGAGCC
>CAUYQG010069093.1:0-12949 GCA_963574415.1 Tarsius wallacei
CAAGCTGTCCCACATCACTTAGGACCAAAGCACAAGCTTCACCAGCACTGAACTTGCCAAGTGTGGGCAGCGTTCTCGCTCACGAATATCAAAGCCCAGGCAGGGGCGGTGGCTCACGCTTATGGTCCTAGCACTTCGGGAGACCGAAGCAGGAGGATCATTGGAAGCGGGGGATCTAAGGATAGCCCGGGCAATAGACCCAGGCTCCCTAGCTACAATAAATATTTTAAAAAGTAGCCAGGTGTGGTGGCTCACACCTGGAATCCCAGTGTTTGGGAGGCTGAGGCGGGAGAACCATTCAAGGCTAGGAGTTTGAGGATAGCCTGGGCAGCACAGCAAGGCTCCATCTCAACACTAAAGTGTCTAACAGCTAGCTGCCCGTGGTGGCTCACATCTGTAATCCCAGTGCTTTGGGAGGCTGAGGTGGGAGGATCACTCGAGGCCAGGAGCTTGAGATCAGCCTGGGCAACAGAGCAAGAGCCAGTCTCCACAAAAAAAATTTTAAAACTTAGCCAGACATGGTGGCATATGACTGCAGTCCCAGCTACTCAGGAGGCTGAGGCAGAAGGGGTGCCCTGAGCCCAGCAGGTGGAGGCTGTAGTGAGCTGTGATCACACCAGGGAACTCTAGCCCGGCCAGCCCAGCGACAGACCAAGACCATCTCTCTAAAAAACAAAACAAACAAACAAAAAACCCAGCAGGAGAACCTGTGACCAGATTTCAGACAAAGCTCTCCACACCGGCCACAGTGGGCCACTCAAGTAACAGAACTTGGGCCAGAACAGCTTACCTTCAGCTACAGCACCGAATATGCAGGATTTTCAAGCTCAGTTCTTCAACAAAATTCAGCTGACTGGAATGTGCCGAGGGTTCAATTACCTGAGCCCATGATTGGCCGTTAGTTAGCACGTGCATGTTCCCTTTTGCCATTTAAATGAACCCAACTCAAAGAGGAAGCTTCAGGGAGACTCTGAAGCCCTGGCCGTTCTCTGCCTCGCACTGCCCTGAGCGGCCGCTGACACGCTGGCACCTGCCCTGGGCTGCACCAGCTCTCTGATCACGCTCTGGTTCCCTTAGCGCAGGGACACACCTGCGCTCACGGCCCCACGGTGGGAGATGGCCTGCCCTGCCCCCACCTGGCTGGGAACACAAGCAGACACAGGAAACACTCCGCCCACCCTGCCCACCCGCCCACACACTCGGCCAATACGGGCGGAACGTCCACTGACCGTGTGCAGAGGCTAGGGTCCTCGGGGGTTACGTCCTACTGTGGGAGAGGGGGTGGACTCTTCGGTGACTGCCACCCAACTACGACTGTGGTCAGTGTTCCAGAAGTAAGACATGACAGAGATCGGAGCCCGGGCCTGTCCTAACTGGAGGAATCAGGGAGAAATCCAAGGAAGCAGTGTCTGAACTGAGCTTTGGACAACACCCAGGCATGGCAAAGGACACAGCACATGCGGAAGCACTAGCATGGACGCCAGTGCGGACATCGGGGAGCCCTGAGCGTGGGAAGGGGAGAACCAGACAAGGCCAGGGCTGAGGTCAGGTCCACAGCCTGACATGGCAGTGAACCTCACGCCAAGTGGGGTCACCACCTGTGTCTCCAGCAGAAACAAGTGTGGACGGACAGATTCACACTGGCCACGAGAGGCCTCTTCTGAGGCGGCTGCTTGTCACACCCCGCGGGGCAGGAAGGGAGGAGACAGATTCTCCCGCTGGTGCCAACGGCCAAACGCACCTGGCTCTCGGAATGAGCACGTCAGAGTCCTCGCAACTTGCACCTGAGGTAGAGAGCCCAGCTGTTGGAAAAAAGCAGACTGATGTTCTCACTCATAAATGAGTCGCAGTCGCTGGTCACATTAGCAAGGGAGGAATCAGCAGTCACTGGACACTGCTGGGCGGGAGGGAGGCACATGACAACACGGGCGCTTGGATCATCATGGCCAGGGGGAGAGAGGGCCAACTGGAAGCCCAAACTTCACCTGCACGCAGCCTACTTACGTAGTTAATCCTCACTCGTACCCCACGTTCCTATAATAAAATAAAATTTTTTTAAAAGCAGGCTGGGCTTGCAGACGAATGGATCTACCTCAGTGGCCCAATACCGAGAAACAGTTAGTGGACAATCACGTAAAAAGTGGCGCCCAGCTCACACCTGCCGCGAGAAAGAGGAACCGTTTCTGGGCAGGAAGGCTTTACTGTTTATGGTCACACTGAAATTTTACCACTTTCACCACCACCGTGGCCTGGTCATAAAAGCAGTGAAGACTCCTAAAAGTTGACACCGTGTTATTAGACATCCCTGAAGGGAGTGCTGCATGTGGATGTGACTTTCTATTTTTGCAAGCTTAACTGGGTTTAAGGATTAATGAGGGACGAGTTTGAACCAGACACTGCGTGGATGGAAGACTGCAGGACAGGCACCCAACGAAGGCATTACCCTAAGCAACGGTCTCTCTCTGAAAACTGTTTTCAATATTTTCTTTCCGCTCTCCCTCTGTCATCCAGGCTGGAGTGCTGGCACAGTCATGGTTCATTGCAGCCTTGACCTTCTGGGCTCAGGTGACTCGCCTGCCTCAACCTCCAGAGTGGCTGGGACGACAGGTGGACACCACCATGCCTGGCCTTATTTTTTGTTTTTATTTTTTGGTAGAGTGGTAGAGACAAAGTCTTGCCGTGTGGCCTAGGTGGTCTGGAACTCCTGGGCTCAAGCAATCCTCCCGCCTCGGCCTCCCAGAGTGCACCACCAACCTGACCACTCTTTTCCCTTAATACATAGTTTCTTCCTGACTCCTGGCACCCTTGGCCTCAACTGGACTTAGGGAGGCACTGGGCGGTGTTCACGTGGCAGGGCCGCACCCCAGCTTCTGCCGAATGCTGGTCTAGCTCCTGACGTGGGTCCCAAATACCCCCTTAGAGAGTCTTGCTGGAGAAAACTTCATCTCTCCAGCAAATCAAAACGTGAGGAGAAAAGGGAGCAAAGTTCACCAAAACACAAGCCCCTTATATGAGCTTCTGGCAGTGCAGGGGGAACGGGAAAGAAACGTGATGTTCCCCATAAAGACCCTGCAGCGGAAGGATGACTTCCCAGCGGGGCCAGGCAAGAAGGAGCCCTCAGCTCCGCTTGCCGTGTTTCCCTAACAACACCACACGTGGCAGAGGATGGTTTGCCACCCAGAGGCAACTCCCAGAAGTAAAGACTAGAGGTAAAAACTGCAGAATTCGCAGGGACCCGGGACCCACCCAGAAGCAGCTGCCCTGGCCAGAGTCGTGGCAGCCCCGGCTGTGCCTTCTGGGCACACAGAGCTCATCAGACGCGGGCTCCCCACGCGCTCTGTTTTCATCACAGTCAGATAACCCCTGAAGTGGACCTCACGGCCAGCCTGACTTGGCCATGAACTCATCAACTCCGCCCCTCATCCCCGACAAGAGCACGGCAGAGTCGGTAGCCTGGCCAGGAGGGGAGGGGCACTGCCGAGACTGACAGTGCCCGGGGCATCCGCCTCTGAGATCCTCGTGGCCGACTGGAATACCAAAGTGTACCCCTACTATTTGTATGTGATTTTAAAACAACATATTTTACTTCAAGTATCGCCGTTAACATGAACCTAAAAATTCCATGTGCAAATGTGTATTTTTTATCCTATTAAAAAGCGCATTTTTTAACTTTTAAAAATGTTTTTGGAAAAGAGGGAGTCTTTCCCTGTTGCCCAGGCTGGTCTTGAACTCCTGGCCTCAAGCCATCTTTTCATCTCTGCCTCTCAAAGGGCTGGATTACAGGGGCCTGGCAAAAAGGGTGTACTGAACTAGCGTTTTGCCTATGACCTTCTTATGTTCAAACACTGCCCACCAAAGTAATTCCGGCCTTTGCACAGGACGATTACCTCTAAGAATATACCCTACGATTACCTGATTTTTCTGTTTCAAAAACCCATAACTTTGCTCTTTGGAGACAGGAATATGGTAGAGCTATATAGCTCTCAGAGTCTTCCCTTTAGCACATCTCAGAAGCCAAATTCATTCTTTACCCAGATCTTTGCTCTAAGATAAAAAGTTGTAGAAGACCAATAGCTCGAAAAAGGCTGCAGAGTTTGTCACACATCCTCCTTCCTCAAGTGTTTTCTAAGTGGCAGCCCAATGGAGAGAAGGGAGCTGTGGAAACAGAACCTTCTATTTTAACAGGAAACACACAGAGCTGGGTCCTGGCTGCCCAGCACACAAGCTCTGGGGCTGAGGGCACCTGGCCCAAGTCTCTGGTGGGCCTCTGGGCCCTGAGGCCATGCCCACACCGGTGCAGGATGGCACTAGGCGGGCAGCCAAATGAAGGCATTCCCCTTGCGATCGCGGTCCCTGGTTCCCTGCCATGGGGTCTCTCTCAGCAAAGCAGCGCTCACCGAAACGAAAGTAAAACAGAGGCCGGCTCCCCGTGGCGCTGGCCGCCCGCTCCCGGGCCGCGGCTTCTCGGACGTCGCACACCCCGATGTGGGCAGAGCGGAACGGTCTCCTCGGCACGCCTTCACTGCGCTGCAGTCTACACCGAACCACGGCAGCTCCATTCGCTGCTGTAACAAGTTGAAAAAAAACTAATTAATCCAAACTTTAGTTTTTTTTAAATTTGTTACAGCGCTGAGCAGAGCTGCCGACCCCATGCAGAACAGCACACAGACCACCAGAGGGACCGCGGGCCGGGGGCCTCCACACCCAGCCACCGCCAGGTCGTGGCTGCAGGGCGTCCTCTGGAAGCCAGGAACTGCTGGCTTCTGTTTCACTTTTGTTTGGCAGAGCACAGAAGTGGCAACCGACAAGGCCAACAGCCCAGTCAGCCCCCCAGCCCTCCTCAGGACGCAAGGGCGCCCGCGGAAGGGGATTCAGCACATGACAGGCAGAGACGGCCACCGTCTTGTGGTTCTGCTGGAAGGCGAGGGAACGAGGGAGAGGGGACAGGCTCGTGTGAGCTACCCAGCCCTTGCCGCAAGCCTCGCACTCGAGGGTTGTGGCCGGCCCGTGCGCCCTTCTTCCCCAGGGAGAATAGTGTGTCTCCCTTTTGTGACCAGAGCACAAGGCCACCTAGCCCTTCACCTAAGTAAGCGTACAGACAGATCCACCTTCACATCACTGTCTTCAGAATCAAGGGAGGAAAAACACAGGAAGTCAAACAAACTACAAACAGCAGAAACCCAACACACAAAGTGTCCTGGAACACGAGACCTGAGAAGCTCTCTCTACCCCGCTCATAGAACCCTGCTGCAGACATCAGGGCCTTGGGAAAGAACGGAACTGGGGTTTGTGCGGGTGTGGACAGGTGCACACTTAAACCTTTGGAAACTTTGTTTCACAGTGAAAACTATGGAGTTCAGTTTCAACGCTCAAAACTTACACCATTCTTCTTTTGGCTTGGGGAAGAAATCGTCTGTGGTAGCTTTAAGCCATTCCTAAAGCCCACCAAGTTTTCAGTCACCGTCAAGCTGAATCAAGCTTGCATTGAACGGAGGCATTAAGCCCCAGCCTAGAACCACTTTCTTCTTCCCAAAATTTACAGAGCCCAGCTCAAGTGCAGAGATTCTACAAACTGCACATATATAAATGCTGGAAGGAAACAGACTTTGTACTTCTGAAGAATCAATAAGCCACGTTTTACAACCACATCCCAAAACACAACCCATCTTTACAATTTCAGAATCCCAGGCAAGACATAGTATTTTCTAGATTTCTAGATTTGGCATCCTATCAACAAACATCATCAACAAAAACCTTGGATTAATTTAAACCATAATCAATAGCAATAATAACTCTCTAAACAAAATCATATTTAAATAACGAATGTTCTCATCTTTTTATGATTACAGCATTTTAATGGGATCATTATTCATCTCTACCTATAGATGAAATCCCTCTTTCTAGAAAAATCCTACGTGCCTTCCACAGTCACCAAATACATGTGTAATCATATAAAGGAATTAGGCGTGACAAGTATGCACGTCAAATCCATGTTCTTTGTGCAGCTTTGGGCCTAAGGAAGGACTTGGTCTCAGTTGTTTCTCTTGCCAGTTGTAGTTAATGCTTTAAACAGAATGCTTTATGCTACTCATTAGGGTTACGTACTCGGAGGCTGGGGAAGGTAGGCGCCAATTAATTTTGACCTCTTCTTCTCATATCCTTTTTGTGTGATGTCACCTGCAAGAGAAAAAAAAAAATTTCAGAATGACTGCAATAGAGTTTATCATTCAGTGGAGTCTAAAAGACACAAGTCACGACTGTCTTTATCATCTGTTTCCCTTATGATTAGAATTTCACAAAAAGCACTGTACATCATTCACCTTGACCCACTCCCCTGCCCTCAAACAAAAACCCACTGTTATTTAAGTGACATAAAATTCATGTGCTAAACACACGTCTGCTCCCTGGCCCCTCTCGCTTGGTTTCGGCGGATGGGGTCTAGAATTGGATCCCCATGATCTTATCCAGGAAAGCCGGTGCGGCAAGTCTTCCCACGCTGCCGGGCTCTCATCAACTTAATCAGTGATGGATCTGCACTGTCTGGGCCAGGGATACCAGCCAACACCAACCCTGAGTGGCAGCTTCTTCCGTTAACGAGATTTTTTTCTAATCAGGCATGTCGGTCACAAGAACCTTAAACTACCGAGACATTTCTGAAAAACAAGTGGCTAAAACCAAGGATAACACGAGACAGAACAAAGAAAAAGAACATGCAGCTCAGGGAAAGCCACGGTATTTGTGAGAAGGTGCTCATCGTGCTGACGAGAACCCACACGGGAAAGCCAGAGGCTCAAGACGGCGGTGAGGGAGGTCGAGCTATGTTTACTCCTCCCCAAGTGCCAAGTCACTGGGCACTGGGGACAAACTAACCTGGTTAACAAGCAACTGCCATTCCCAATTATAAGCTCTGACACAGAATACTCACTCTGCCCTTGAGTTTTTCTGGAATCTTTTAAATTTTGTTCTAGGACTCTGCTCGAGCCATCCTGGAAGAGCTAAAGACCCAAGTTTCAATTAAAATAGAGAAAGCGAAGGAAGAGTCATCACGACACACACACAAGTTGGTAAACTTGCTTTCCCTGGGGAAGCACGTTCACCATGGCAAGCAGTCCTTGCCCTTGGCATCGACTCCTCTGGCTCACAGCCCCCAAGCGGGTTCTCGTCTCCCCCACGGAACACGTGGCCGGTGACTGCACATGGAGCCACAGGCAACAGGAAGGCGTGGGGCATGCATCCATCCTCGATGGGTAGTTCTGCAGCTACGTGTGCTGTCGTTGGCCGGCCACTCAACGTGGGGAGCTGCACAGGCATTAAACCCGCGCCAGGCATAGGCTATGCACCTCACAGCCATCAGCTGCCCACCACAGAGGCTCTCAGTGGCTTTTGGAAATACCCAGCCAGCCCTGTTTTTAAAAGGATGTCCAAAATCTGGACCACAAAAACACCCACAGGCACATACAAAAGCACAAGGGGCTGCGTTACTACGTGAGCTGCCAGCCGTGACGTCAGTTTCACTCTTTATCCCTTCTCATTTCCCTCTCCGGGCTACACCTGTCACACCACAAGAGAAAAATAAAATACTTGGTTTCGAGGAAACAAGAAGAAAACAACGTACAGAGGAAACAAAATCCCGGAAGCCCAGGAGTCCTCGCGTCCAGGCCCAGCCATCAGAGGGGCTCTGGGCCACGGGCAGACACACCCCAGCCTTGGCTTCACCACACAGAGGGCAGAATTAAAAATAAAAAGGGATCGAGTTTGGGGACCTACGGCAGGTTCTGGCCGACCCAAGCTCTCCGACCCTGCTGCAGGAAAGGTGGATCATTCTGCTCGTGGGGGTCCCCAGGAAGCCCTGCACAGGCAGCCGCCCTGAGCCCCCGAGGCAGCCGAGCCACTGTCCTTCCACACGGTGTCCCTGACCACTCTCCGAAATAACAGAACTCCCGAGGACGCCGGCTTTGCGCTCGCCGTGTTCCCGCTCAACCCATGCTGTTTCACTCTCAGCGTCGTAAGACTTCGGCCCGCCGCCTGCCCCGCAGCTGAGGAAGCACTTGACAGAGGGAAAGGAAGGACGGGCGCAGAACGCCCAGACCGCCCCGGGGACAGCAATGGGCGAGAGGCCACCACGGCGTCTCACCCGGAGCGCGTCCAAGTGGGCTCTTCCGGCCAGTGCCGGGCTGTTCCTGACTCCCGGTCTCCTAGCTGCTCTGCGCAATTCTCCAGTAAGTCCCAGCCTGGTCAGCCCTGCCAAGACCCGAAATCCAGCTCAAGTTTGACTGATTTCTCAACGGAATGTTTAGGTACGGGGGGCTATTCTTCCCTTTCAGCGTAGGCTGGCATCGAAGGAAACCGACTTTGAACTCCATCTTGCTTGGGAAAGCTCACACTGCTTAAGCCTTAAGCCTCAAGGAAAAGGAGTCTCCCAGCTCCTCTGGGAGTTGCAACTTCCTCTCTAAAGAGAAGACGGACCGCAGCCTGACGGGTGCCTGGTGTCCTCCCAAGCCTCTCGCCTCACAGACTGTGCGGTAGTTCTCAGAACCAGAGAGGGCTAGGTAAGGAGTCGACACTTCAGAACAGGTGTTCTGGTTTGATTTCAACTGAGCCCACTAAGCAATCAGCACAAAAAACTTGCAGGCAAGACTAAGCAATCCCAAGGTCCTGTCGTCTCTCAGAACCTGGGAGGCGGGAAAGGCTACACTACTGAGCAACTTCCATGTCACGCAAACCAGGGGCCAGCAAACCAAGTCGGCAGGCCAAGCCCGGCCTCGAGCCTGCTCTCACACGGAGCCAGCACAGCAGAGCCCAGAGGCTGCCACCCTGCTGTGTGCAAAGCCAGGAGCAAGTACCACCACCAGCCTCACCGAAGAGTATCCTGGCCCCCATCACCAATGCCCCAGACGATCTCTTCCAGTGCTGACAACAACTCATTTTACAGGTGAGAACTGAGGCACAGGTAGCACTTATGTTTCTCACCCAGGACCCCAGATCTAATGTTTTCCATTAAAGCCACACCTGGAAGTTCCCACTCCAAAACCAGCGCAGCATCCAGAGTGCAGCCCTGGTTTTCTGGGCCTCGCTTGCGTGCTGGTGTCCCTGGACGTCCTGCCCAGGGCCTCGCCTGCTTCGAGGCGCTCCTCTCCCAAGGACAACCTGTCCTACTTGCCGCCCTGCCCCCTCCCAGCACTGCCTGCCTGGATGGTGGTCAGACTCCGTGCACCCACAGCACAGGGTTCTGCTCAAATCACAGGGCTGCAGCTTGCATGCTGCTGTGGGTGGCTGCTGATAATTTATTTGTGGCTTTTTCTTAAAACCATACAAGGGCCTACGGAACCCTGGCTACAAGGGGGGACCCAAAAGGCCTGGAACTATCTTTTGGAGGGCAGGCCCCCTGTAGTAAGGCCTCCCCTGCCAGGTAAATAGTCTAGGAACGCGTCAGCATCTGTGTACCAGCTAGCACTGTTGTGAGAGGCTGTGTTTGGCTTCAGTGAACTTTTTTTCGGAGATTCTTTCAATACGCTAGGACGATTTAGGAGCGCACCTGGTCACACCACACCAAGTGTTCAGCAGTTTTTGACAAAAAGCAGCATGACCCCCATGCCCCACCCTCTCTATTCATCCAACCTTGTCCCCAGTGACTTTTGCTTCCCTGAATGAAAAACATCCTCCAAGGGAAAGATTTTGCCGATGTGGAAGGGGTGAAACAAAAAACAGCAGACACACAGAAAGGCATCAAAACTGACAAGTACAAAAATCGTTCTGAGAGGCAGAAAAAGTGGCTCTAAAGGCGCACTGCATCAAATAGAGAATACTTTGAAGGTGACTGAAGTGTCAACACGTAAGAATGCACCATTTTTTGTAAATAAATTCTGGGTGTTTTGGATCCCCCTTGTCCTTTGAAAACTAGGGACAGTATGTGGATGAACTCATTCACACAGGCTTGCAACAAACCCAGACGTCCGTCCCTGGCACAGACCTGCAATGACTCGCTGGAAGCATCGTGGGCAAGCCCAGCAAGCAAGGCGGTTATGTAACTGGTGACTGTGGGGGAAGCGCAGGGCATCCACGACGATTCCATCGCAAGCATCCGATGACAGCTCGACGTGCATGCCGCCCAAGAGGTCCCACCCTGTGGTCCCCACACCAGGCTCACTCGGGGTCAAAAATGCCCTAGCTGCTGCTGCTTCTTCATGGAGAAAGTCCAGCTATTTTTAAGTCTAGAACTACTCAGCATCTGGTAGCCAGATTTCTACGACAGACTCTGCAAATTTACATAAGCAACTTCCCAGTCGGGGGCTTTTACGTCCTGCCCTTTATTTTGAAGCAACCAATGGCTGCTTTGTGCTAACACAACAATAAAGACAGATATACAGAGGATAGATTCGTGATAGGTGAGAAGAGAATGGATGACTGACATGATACATATGGATGATGTGTAGGTAACAGTCGATTGACAGATGATACATAGAGATGACAGATACAGGTGACAGATGACACACCTAGACGGATGACAGGCACAGACAATAGAGAGAGCTATGACAGGCAGAGGCAGATGACACAGCAACACAGGCTAACTGGCTGACTACACAAGCATCACCCTCTCAGAGCCCCTCCGTGGTTTCGGTCCAGGCTTCCGCTACCCAACGCCACGGCGTCGCTATGGAAACAGCAGGCTCTGGGAGCACATGGCTCCTCCTTCGTTTTACATCAGTTCAGGCTTAACGATCGGTTGGCTGTTTCTTTCTCGCCTCGCCATGGGTCTGTAATAAGCGTGGGCCTTCAGTGGGAGACCGTGTAAACTAAGGGCACAAAGGCTACCAGAGAGGAAGCGTCCTCTACTGCACATCTCCAAGCAAGGTTTATTTCATGCCAGTTGTTCGGCGGGGCACCCCCAGCGTTCACAGCAGGCTAATTAATATTCTTCAAGCCTGGAAGCTAAAGCAGCATCACTCAAGGATATTCTGAAAGTCAAGGCCAGTCGCTAGGAGGAGCCCCGTGGAGGCTGCGTCAGGAGAACGTGGCTCTTTGCAAAGCAGCTGCTGCTGTTAGAGGCATGAACCACAGGACCTCTGTACGGTGTTTTCCCACAGGAAATTCCAAGTAGCATATTTTCCATGCTTCAATGCTCAAGATACCCACTTATTTAATTCCCTCTTCATCTTAGGAATCAGAAAATACGACAAAGGTAAATGCAGAAATCGTAACCGCAGCGAGGAGAAAATAAACGTGATCTTTTGAAACGTTTTCTACTTCATGAAAACGCCACTTATGTTGTTCTCAAAGAATTTCCATAGGCCTAAAGAAAAGAGCTGTATGGATAAGCCACGAATTTAAATTACAAAGGCCAGGGAAGCAGAAGCATCAGGGTAAGGCTGAAGGGCACTCTGAGCCAGAGGGGCAGGTCCTCCTTCCCTCCCCAAGAAGCGGAAGAATTATTCGCCTTCAGGAAGCTGCAGTCCAGAGTTTCGGGGCAAAGCCTGATTCTCAGCAAATGGAAGCGTCTGCCCAGCAAGTGCCAAGGTAAGGCCGCAGAAGAGACACCCCCGTTCCTGTCTCACCCGGTGGCCTCGGGCCACATGGGCCCACGTGGACCCAAGTGGAGCCTGTGCAGAGCCACCCAGTGCCACGGACGACGGGCTCACAACATGGCAAGCAGCGCGCCGCAGGGGCCTTGAGGGCAAGAGGCCCGCGTGCAGGTCTGCGCTGACTGAGTCTCGCTCAGCAGTAACGGCCACCATGCCGGCAACGGGAACCTGTCCACTGCTCAGTGCTGGAACGCACGTCGCATGTGAGGGAGTGACGGCTGCCATGTCTGGAGCTGAGTGGCCATCGGGAACCGCCATGCCCTGCAAACCCAAGCCCGCTGCGTTATAAGACGTGGGGACCCACAGGCACCCCTTCCCGTAGATACCGGAGTCTCACTTATCCCCCCAGACACAGGCTTCTGTCTACAGGCTGCAGCTGCAGGCCCGTGCAGCCTCTGGGGCCCCTGCCTGTGAGGGGGTGGGTCCCACCCCGCGGGCCTGGGTCCCACCCCGGCAGGAGCACCGCGGGGCTCTGTGCGGGCCAGCTTGCGAGTCTCCTGCTCACTCTCCTCACCAGGGAGATCCAGGCGACGATGCCCATCCTCCTGCCACCACGGCTCAAAAGGTCAAACGCACAGGACGCGCAGCCCCTTGAAGTGCTGAGCACACGAAAAAACGGGCTTTAAGAATCCAGCAAGCCCTGTTCACAGCTGCTCTATATCCAAGCATGTGATGGGCCTTCGCGTCACCAGAGACCCGTGAAAACAGGCATGCCATGCGACAAGGATCCTCAGGGATAAGGTGCCCGTGGCCAGCTGGGCAGGAGTCGTCCCTCAGGGAGGGCAGGCAAACAGGAGCGACCGCACAACTGGGCCCTCAGGGAGACTCAAAATGCTGGCAACTCTTCTCCGGTCGCACCACCACCACAGACCCCAGACCCGCTAGCTCCTGCGCAGCCCAGAGAGATGCTTCAGCCCGGGCTGCAGGCGATGGCCACTCTGTCCCCTGCACTCCCTGGCCAGGATGACGCCGGCAAAAACACACACACAGCTGGGTGACCCGCCACCCAAACGTGCCCGCGGCTTTCCCCGCTTCTCAGGGGGAGCCCGTGCTCCTGCCGGGGCCCCCAAGTCCTTCCGGACCCGGCCCTGCTGTCCGCGTAGCCGCTGTTCAGGCCACCCCACAGCCACCGGAGCTCTGCGTCGTTGTCACCTGCACTGCTGCATCTATACCGCTCAGCTTCACTCGCTCCCGCCACGCGTCCATAGAAACATCAGACATTTACATTCCACAAAGTCCATCAAGTGAGGCAATCAGGATGCACACAGAACCTGCAGCAGGGTTGCTCATTCACCAAAGCGTCGAGTTTAATGACGCACTTATGTCTTGTTTACTTAGTCGTAGGTGGCTGGTTTACCACAAAGAGTGGG
>CAUYQG010069108.1:0-37650 GCA_963574415.1 Tarsius wallacei
ACTCAAAAAAAAAAAAAAGAAAGAAACCAGATAGCATGAATACACTTGAGTGTGTCTCAGAAAGTCCGGACTGTAGGGGAAGGAATGTACTGGAGCATGCAAAGCAGAGTTTTTCATGGGGTGAGGGAGCAGGCAGATGATATGAAATCCAAAAAAAAAAAAAAAAAAAAGTAGGGACCAAAGCAAGCCGCTGCGAAATGGCAATTGAATTCTTGCGTGGAGTCAAGTCCTTTCTTTTTTTCAGTTGCATATTTCTTCTCTTTGGATCCTCGTGATTTATTTTCTATGAAGTGAGAAGAACGTTGCCTTTCCTGAGTTCGTTCCCCCGAAAAAGTTTTCAGGGTGACATGGACTGATGTAATTTAAGTTCTCCCTGTCACCTTCGTGCCCACATTAGCAGAATAGAAGTGAACTAGCAACGCTCACTCTCAAAGCTATTTTTTGCACCAACTTTTTTAAATGTGTAAGTTGTTGTTACCTTTTCAATACTAATAAGTCCTCAAGACTCCCACACACAATGGAAAAAGTCCATTTACAAAAGTAACAAGCCCTGGGAGAGGCATTTCTTCAGGCAATTCCCAAGGAAAAGAATTGGGACAGAGTCCGATTCAGGAGCCCTGCCCAGCATTTCTGGAGCCACATATCGTCTTTCTTCCAAAAATCTTCTAGTCAGATTCACAGATGACTTTTGCAGGCACAATTGGGGTGAAAACCAGCAACATTAGGGACAGGAGAAATAAATTCTGTAAAGAAAAAGTCAAAAACTGGGAAACCTCCCAGGAAAAGCACTTGGAAAATTGGACAGGAAGACGAGTTCAATGGCGCTTTTCTGCCCAATCAACCCTCTCTTCTAGTGATTCCTTTTCTGTCAACAAAACTGCCGCTTTATTTCTCTCTCAGGGTTTCTCAATTTCAGGTATAGTGATAATAATGAAGAAAGTATTTTTAACGAGCAGAGCCACTGTTTGTTCCGCTCTACCCCACCGCTGGAGAGAACTTCCCTTATTATTATGAAAACTTGTCAACATGTCCATGGAACTGTCATTTAACAATTGAATAAAAAACCGTCTTTTAACAAGTGACTTATAACTGTACAGATCAAGCACGCCGTTGACGTAAAAGATGATATGAAATCAATAGAATGAAAAACGCCTTTTTTATACCTCATAGTCTAACATGACCCCGCTCTCTTTTTTTTTTAAATTACAGAATACATCATTCATAGGAAATAATATATAAACATTTACTGTGTAGAGAACAGCGATGAAATAAACTTGCATGTAACCATCTATTAAGAAACAAAGCATTGTTTTGCTTGACAAGTCCTCCAACACCTCGTCTTCACTGTTACCTCCTTCCCCAGATAACCTTTATCCTGACTTCTGTGATATTCATTCTCTTGTTGTTTTCAGAATATGGTTTTTCTATCTGTGTAAGTATAAGTGGAATCATTCTGCATGTTTTTATCTGCCGATCTTTCAGTGCTGCTTGGAAGGAGCAGCCCATCTTCCCCAAGGTGGAATTTTAAGAGAGGTCATACACGCCCACCTCTTTCTCCTGGCCGGTAGACTCAAGTATCCAAGGAGCCACATCCCCTTCCCAAGCCAAGTTCAGTGTTCTTAATTCCAGCTTACTCTACGAGATTCTTGGTCTATAGATGCCAGGGTGCGTGTGGATAGCTAATAACCAGAGTGTTCTATGGACGCAATGAAAATGCCTTCTAATAAGTAGGAAGATTAGGCAGGCAACCATGATGTGTGATTTCAAGACACTGGACCATCATTCTGTTATCTGAAAATATGTCTCCAAATTAGACCCTAAGTGCTATCATTTGGAATGCTGCTGCTTTGACCGAAGGCTGTATTTTGAAAATAAGTAACCCTCAGATAGGCTTCCTAGTCTGCTTTATCAACTACGCATTCTTTACTGGAAAAGAAGGTCTCGGCTTGTTTTCTGGGGTCACGTTTTCAGAGAGAACAAAGGTGAGATGATCAGGACTGAAGAGATTGCCAACGGGACCTCTTGAACACTTGCATCTGATGACTGAATAGCCAAGCTGAGTAGAAAAGAGAAGTGCTTTAAATATAACTTGCATGTCAACTTGTGCTTCAACTTGGAGTGCTGGTGGTAATTTTTTGTTGTTTTTTAAAGAGTCTAAAGAGTCGTGGGGTATGGGCTACATGTGAGGACTTACTACATAAGTAATTTGTGTGCCGGTGAGGTTTGGGCTTCTAGCAAGCCTTCTCTCCCCCAGCTAATGGACCTGGTACCCAGTGAGTGGGAGTGTTTGATTGTGATATAGACTGTCTTCCTGGGTCATCTGGCACAATACCACGTTTCCTCTGGAGTTTTGCCGTGAAAGGAAACCTATAAGCCATGGAGAAGGTCAGTGAGTGAAAGTGATAAAATAAAACAACTGAAAGAAGAATTAGCCAACACTCTGAGCAGGCCAACATGGCAAACGTCACCTTTTCTAGTTAACACCCTAAAGGCTCATGCAGAAAACAGTATGGTGCATTTATTAGAAAGATGTGTTCAGGAACTTTAGAAAAGCATTTGTTCAGCAATACAGGGTCCCTAATTCTGACCAGGGCCTTAACTTAATTTAGCTTTGGAGACAAAATGTTATGTGCATATTTATCCCCCTCTGGAAACAATGTCACTGGGATTGGAGCTTGATGTGCCTTCTAAATTTCCCATCAAGTCCTGCCTTAAATCCTTCTACTGAATTCCACTCCTCCAGATGATGAGAGTTGGTGCAAAGCACAGACAGAAATGGTGTGTAGGAGTCAAGAGACATGATTTGTGTAGGAGAGCTGGCAAAACAATACATTTCTGTGTCTATGCCCCAGGAAACTCGGTTTGTTGAACAGGTAAAACCCAAAGACTCTGGTTTAATCCAGAAAACCCAGGGCCTCTCTGGACTGGCCTCCATTTGTTCCTGTACCACAGTTCCTAACCTTGACCGCGCATTGGAATCACCTGGGGAACTTTAAAAACAGATGTTTGTGTTCCACCCTTAGAGATTCTGATTTAATTAGCCTGTAATGCAACCCAGGTGGGTATTGAGTATTTAAAAGATGCCCCAGGTGATTCCAATGTGTAGTCAGAACCAGGAACTACTGAGCTAATCACTCCACTGCTGACCACATTTTTGGGTCTGAATTAAGGATAACAGAGGAGGGGGTCACAGGGTTTGGTCCCAGCTCTGTGCATAGTGGGTTGAATGGTGACCCTCCTCCAAAAGATACGTTCTTAATCCTCAGAACCTATGATTGGGACCTTATTTGGAAAAAAAAGAATCTGCAGATGCGATTAAGGATCTTAAGATGAGATGATGCTAGATTATCTGGGTGGGTCCTAAATCCAGTGACAAGTTTTCTTGTAAGTGGAAAGCAGAGGGAGATTTAAGATGGAGGCAGAGGAGAAGGCCGTCTGCAGAAAGAGGCAGGAATTGGCGTTTGTAGCCACAAACCAAGGAACACCTGGAACCCCCAGAAGCTGGAAGATGCAAGACAGTTTCCTCCGGAGACTTTGGAGGGAGTGTAGCCCTACAGATACCTTAATTTCACACTTCTGGCCTCAGATCTGTGAGGGAATACAGTTATGCTCTTTTAGGTCATCCAGTTTGAGACAATGTGTCATGGCAGACGTAGAGAACTAATACATTGTTCAACTGCTTTACTCATATTTGCTCACTTCATCCTCATAAAAATCCCTATGGCGGAGGTATTATTATCCCCTTTTTAGAGATGAGGAAACTCAGGCTGGGAGACACCGAACAGCTTGCCCCAGAGGCAGAGATATTAGCGTTACAACTAGCATTTAAACTTGACCAGAGCCTTGCAGAGTGGGATAAAACTCAGAACGCATGGCTTCCAAAAATCTGGGGTCACTTTGACTTCGAGCCAATAAGTCCAAACACATCTTGATTCCGGTCCCACCCACCCCTACTGCAAGGTATGCCCCATCTTTCAAAGAGTTTTTAGATTCAGTCTGTGTGAACGCTTCTTCTCTGTTCATACGCATTCAAATATGCAGTTGGAATTAAATACCTGGAAGAAGGATATTAAAACTCGTATACTATTGCTTGCTACAAAGGTTCCTTAAACCTTTGGAGAACTAGCACGTGTATGTCTGTTTAGTGGTCTTTAAAATCACGAAATCTGAGCTCGGTGTCCCGAAACTTGAATTATACCTCTAGCTCAGCTTCTAAGATTGAGGATCTACCACTCGACTTTCTCTTTTAGCGTCCTCATTGTAGACTAGGCGTCAGCACTCTGCCTCCCTCTCAAGGTTGTGTGTGTGAAAATGCTTTGAAAACAATAACGCTTTCTACAGATTTATGTTGTGAGTGTGTTTGCTATGGTTACTGCTGAAAGCCACACAGACTGTGTGATTTTAAAACCATGGATGGTTGAGAAAGCAAATGTCTTTTTTAAGTTAAGAACTGGGTGTTGAAATGGTAAAAAACACTTTGCAATCTGCATAGTCATTAAGTCTTTATAAAGCTCCAGTCTCTAGAGAGACTCATGTAATTGCCTTAATATGACTAACAATGCAAATAAATTTGTTTAAAAAGGAATTGTCATAATTATGATGGTTTGTAAGAAATTATTTTCAGTTGTTTTCTTCTGATACCCCAAATCATTCTCATCTATTCTGAACCTAAAACCAATAAATATGTTAAGTTTTTAGAGGAATCCAATGGAATGCCTTTTTCTTACATACAGAGAACAACATGGTCTAACAAACACACAAACACAAATGTACATACATATACACGTACAAATTGATTTTTAAAATAATCTCCAAATTAGATGACAGCTATAAACAGCAGATTTTCTTTCATTAATAGCACCTATTGTAACTATAAACAGTAACAAACAGACAACATATGATTTTATGGAAAACTAAGTATGTCATTATAATTTTGACAAGATGCTTACGGAATTTGATTGACAAGTGGTCATAATGCATCATTTTATTAACAAAGTTAGCCATCTACAGTGGGATTGGTTTAGTATACTATTACTTTAAATTGGGGCAGTTTTAATTGGACACCATATCTAAACAATGGAGAGCCAGCCGTCCATTAGAATTGCATAATATGCTATCAAGTGGTGTGAGACAGGAAGGAATGGGAAGAAGGTCTGTGAACATACAGGAGTTCACATTTCATGGCAGTTTTGAAGCACAACGCAGACTCTATAAATAAGCGACCGCATTTTGACTGTTCGACATTTAAAAAATAAACATCACCGTGAAAAGAACTGTTTGTACTTCTGTTCAGATGATATTTGCATTTGCATAGAATTCATTTCTTTTTTAGGTATAGCCTATATTGTCCAATTTGACTAAATTTTGCCACAATAAATATTATGAAAAAAATATTTTTCTTGTCATAGGAGAACAAATGGCTCCACAGTCTTTTTAGACTCATTTAAGACAGCAAAATAGAAACCTGGTCACTTTCTCAAGAAGCCTACCATCTTCCCCCTACTGCAATCACTTTATTTCTGCTTGTGCAACATCAGGCCTCAGTTCCTTCTCTAAAGTAATCATGCTTTGGGAAATATCCAAATATTTGGTATTCTGAAATCCCTGGAGTGCAGTATTTTAAACCCTTATTACATAGAGGGACTTTTCCAGAAAGCTATCACAACATGATAGAAAACAAATAAAAAAGAATAAGCTCATAAATAAACACTGATCACAACGTTATGAAATAAATATGCCCTAATTTTTGAGTCTCGTATTCGCCAGTAAAAACAAGGAAGAGTATCATAATGGACACAGATCAGAACCTATTTTTTTCTTAGATAACACTAGTACTGCTAACTAGAAATCTCTCAGGTCCCTGAAATGACTTGAGTTTTATTATTCCCTGATTCCCATCCAGGGAGTTACAAAATTACTTCTTGTTGTTTTATGAAATACATTATTTGGAAGTCTGGAAATGTGAGGCTATTTAGCAATCAATGTTTAAGTTAGCTGTGAAATCGCCTGCTTGCTTTTGCAGAGTCTGAGTTTGATGGTGGATGAAGTGTGAGCTGTGAACTACAGTGTGAAATAACTTCATGGTCATATTTCAGCCTTCTTCGTGTTGCACACGTATTAATTGATGAAACCACATTTTATTTAAAATCAGGAAAAAAAATCTGACCTTCATGAGAAAATAAATTTGCCTTCGGACACAACTCTCTTTCTTGTGATCTGCATAGGATTTGCTCCACAGTTTCAGTTTTTTTAGGTGGTTTAAGACATCAGAGCCCTGCAGCCATCCTGGGGAAACATGCAGCTCCCAGGCGGGATGCCGGGCCCCTGCACACTCCCAGCGCCGCCATAGCTGTCACCCTGCCGAACACTTGCACACGTGCCCCAGGCATCTTTCAACAGTAGTATCAGGTTTGCTTGTAGTTCTGAAGTAAATGTTTTCATGGTCTGCCGCCTTGATTTTACTAAAGGTGCTGGTACTAAAGCATTAACCAAGCTTGAAAAAAAACTCATAGAGTTCTTAAAATGTTTGGAATTTATAATCACCAATCTTTTTCAGCCTTTTATCAATTGTTTTCACATGGGGTATATCTACAATTAATCAGCAGTTAAGTAAGACACTACAGATGTTTTCAAGCACTTAGCATTCCATTTTTGTGCCTGCAATGCTTAGATTTTAGGCAAGCAGCTAGATTCGAGATCTTTTTAAGTCATTTTAGGAAGCCCTTGGCCTCCCTTGCTCTGGGTAGAGTCAAGAGTTTTCAGGAAATAGAATCTGAATATTAAAAAAAATTTCCCCAGCTCATGCTTGCCTCAGTGATTTCACAACCTCTTAAAAAGATTCTACATCCAGAAACCAGCAGTCCAGAAACTAATTTTATTAAATTTGTATTGACTTTCCAGGCTTTAGCATAGTGCTTTATGTTAAACAGCATTCACACAACTTAAAAAATTGCTTTAAAATAAAAAAATTGAAAGATGTATATGCAATTTATGCGCAGATGATATAGACACAGTTTGCAATTTCAGAACAAAAACTCAACTCTCTTATCTGCACACTGCCCCTATGTCTCCCTCACCCATTCTGCTTATTTTTTTCATAAAGGAAACATCCCTTGGAGACTGAACTCCTTGGAAGAAATATATACCTTTTACCAACACAGATTCTGAGTCACTGAGCTAAGTGCAAAATTTAATTAAGTGGCAGGAGTGACCTACATCCCCCACCCCGCCCCAAGAGGTCCTGGTCTACCGATAGGTGGGTGAAACAAAACAAGTGTATGTTGCAGACCCCCACCCGATGCCACTGAAATGTGTGTGGTCTGGGTGGACACTTTTTGTCATCCTGTTTGGGAACCAGTTCAGGATCTGTTTCTGTTGGCACCTTCCTCCTGTTGCGAATATATTAGTACATTTCTCGGGTCTCTGCAGACCGGAGATTCAGCTGGTAATTCAAACCCTGCAGCTATGACAGACAGTGCTCTTCCATCAAGCATGGGTGATGGGATTTCTCAGAAAGGGAGAGAAGATGTCGAAAAAGTAAAAGAAAGAGTACTGGGCCAGCTTTAGAGGCAGGTTCTTATCTGGCTTTTAGTTTTCCCACAAATGTTCACTAATACTTCATCTCTGGTCCAGAAAAGTTATGAGGAAACTATGCCTTGTGCTTGTGTTCTTCAGCGGATTTCTAAGCCGCGGTCTGAAAAGTGAGATGAGAGACCTCCAGTTTTCCATAGACCACAAAATGTCAGATCCTTGTGAAAGTCGTGTTTCCACCCACCCTCATGCACGGATTCTCGTTCTCCGCTCTGTGCTCCTTGGTGGAGTCACTGGAAGATTTCATTTCCTCCCCTGTCACACGAGCTCACTGATGGGCAGTTACGTGGAAAGACTATTTTATTAAATAAACTCACATTTGTTAACCAGAGAACCGTTTTCCTCGGCAAGAAAAACAATACAGATATTCTGATGTTCACAAACATATTTTAACGCATTTAACACAAAATCAAATTTGATTTCAAGCACATTGAAGTTTCCTTTTATATTCTGCAATTACTTGATACATTCAAAAATCCTGGGGTCAGGTGAATGCCAACTCATCCTCGGTTTTGTTTTGTAAATTAGTAAATCTGCATGTGGACTTACTCTGTGCACAATGATTTATACACGTGATTGCGTTATTCTATGTGTTTTCAAGAGCTAACAGCAGTGAGCACAGTTTGGGCAAACTTTGATTCTTCCAAAATGCCTAAGTAAAACTAGCATATTACATTCAGGTGTCGAGTCCTGATGTTCTCTGTATGTTCGTGTATGTCGCATTTTGCACTCATTGAAATTAACTATCCACCTGACACTATAAAACAGTACAACCACGACATAAGCCATCCAAGCTGGCCACATCTGCGAATATCTCCTACTCCAAATTTCAGTCCCATTGATTAAGATGTGGCTGTTTCTCTGTGACCCTTTAGCTCCCTGCAAGTCCTAGGGGACGTGCTGCTTCTCTTCCTAACCCTACTGCACCACACATGTTCCTGGTCACACCGAGCATCTCGTATCTCAGGGCGCTCCCACCCCACCATCTAAGGGAAGGTTCAGTCTCCCCCAGATTCAGGACTGAAAATGAAGCGTAAATCTTACAGGCTAATAAGCGCGGCAGTTACTTCAATAAAATGTTACTTAAAAGTCAATAGCCTGCACATGTTAAAGACATTAGAGCTGTTAACAGACCATTGTAAAGTAAGCAGAATCTTTAATAACCTGCATGCAACGTTGAACCATTCCATTCTCAGCTCAGGACAGGTTTCGCTCTGGCACTGAGGCACCGGACTCAGGGTTTGAGCCACTCTTGCGTTCTCAGAATTAACAATCCAACAAGATTGGATCCAGGTCTAAAATCTCAGGGCTCTAGGCAACCTTAAATAAACCTCCCTATCTTCTGCTTAGAGACAACCAAGCTGCTTGATGCTCTGCATCAGACCCAGCACCTGAGTTTCTGAGCCTCGCCTTCGGCCGGAGAGACACAAAATGCTGAGCTGTTAGCAAGAGACGGCTGTGGTTTTCTGGAGAAGCTGGACCAAACCCAAGGGGCACCCTTAGTGCATACTTCCAGAGACCTAACTGTAGGCCCAGAGAAGGCGACTCATGAGGAGAGTATATGAAAACAGCAAAAGAACAACTGGACAAAAGTAGTTCTGAAGCATTTTGGCCTACTTTTCTCCTGAAGGAAAGCAAGACGTTAGTTTCGTCTAAGGGAGTTTTTTTCATTTACAGTTTTTTTCGTTTACAAACGGGAACATTTGTGTTTCAAACATCTACTTTGAACATACCAAACAAATAAAACATAAGGGTGAAACTCATAGAACATAATTTTACGAGAGGGTGGTACTGCCTGCTTTCTGATGTTTCTGGGCTCTTTTAAACTTACAGAGTATATAGAGTGCTATATGGAGAAAAAGACAGTGAAGAGAAACACTTCTTTCTAGTTTGGGAAAGTTTTAAATTTGACAAGTGAACTTAAAAATTGTTGTAGTCTGAATTGTTAACTGAAAACCCATTAGAAGTTGTATTTATAAATTTAAACTAATAACTTTTCCTTTATGACAATTCATCTTGTATCCTGATCATCATTTTCAGAGATGGAACTTAGAGAGCTTCCAAATTGTGAACTGAAAGAAAATAATCTCAATCAAAAGTTTGAGAAAGCCATGTTACTGAAGATAACAATAATCTGGAAAGGGGAGAAGAGGGATAAATCCAAGACTGGGTCAAAACTGAGAAATCTTATAAAAAGAGTATGATAGCATTACAAAAATGTTTTACATTTGGAAGTTCCAATAATCTCACCACCCAAATGACCTATATTTTGGCTTCACGTGTTCCATTTCAGTCTTTGTTCATGGACACGTGAATTAATCGAAACATAGTAAACATAACACTTTGCATTTGTGTTTTTCACTTAACATTTTATCCAAATTACTGTTTCATATTTCTCTACTCTCTTTATTATGATCACTTACAATATTGCATTGAATTGAGGAATACGAAAGTCAGCCATTCTCTAGTTGTACAATTAAGTTGCTTAATCAATATCTTGTGAGCATTTATTTGAAGTATCAACTCTCAGATCAGCTTTTCGAATGGCAATGATATGAGAGTGAGAGAAATGGATGCAAAAGACAATGTCTGCAAGGCAGGGTCATAGGAGTCATTCCTCCAGACAGTGCCTCCAAAACTACTGAAGATTTCTGTAGAGAGAAGTCAGGCAAACAGAAGACTGTTCACTATAAAAATTAAGAAGAAATACAGTAATAAATGATGAGGCAATGGGGCAAAAGGGGACACGGAGTATATCGCATGAGAAGAGTCCTGCAGTCCCCTACAGGTAGAGCCAGCAAAACGACAAGAATGAAGGCAAGCAAAGAACCTCGGCATCCAACTTGGGACACCATGCCAGATCCGGCAGTGAGACCAAAGGTGTTGTGTTCCCTGGAAGCTTCACAGAGAGACCAGCTCTGCGCAGCGACTGGGAGAGGCTCCAACAAAGCATTCAGGGAAGGAGTTGGAAGAAAGGAGGACCTGCAGAACCAGCTCTCTGTGAGCACTTAAGTACTTGTTAAGTTGTTTAAAGTCTTTTGCTCTCAGCTCATGAGCAGTACAACTAGTCAGCTCTGCTTCTACCTGTGACACAGTGTGGTAGGGGCAACCTCTTTCCCACCTAGCTCCCCCTCAACTATTACATGAGGGCAATGCTTTGGAGCTCTCCCCTGGTCGATTGTGTGGGCTAATGAGGGGTTGTAAAGCATGATATATGTGTCACGTTGGGTGTAAAATATTTAACACCTCTCCTGAGAATGAAAATCCTAATTGTCCACCTGAAACTGTCTCCCTCACCAATTAATTCCAGTTTAGGAGATTGACACCAAATCACCCCATGCCTATGAAGGGTTCGAGCAGGTGAGAGAGTGAAATTCCAGCCCTCCTCCCACCCCCCAGTCCCCATACAAAATCACAAGGCTCTTTGGAGGAATTACTGCCTACAACAGACCAGTCAACCTGCCCCTGTGCTTTGCAGGTAATATTTTCATAAAAGGGGTTTCTTTTTGCTCAGTTTGCCTGGTAAGAACATTTAGAAAGTAACGAGTAGCTACTGAAACTAACCAGGGACATTTTTCTATCCAGGGAATTTTCATTATGTTCAACATTTGGAAATTTCAACTAAAGATAATTGCAGGTAAGCGTCCACCAACAGATGTATTCATTTTCCATTGTAGTTTTTTAAATGGGTACTTGTACACAAAAGACCTCCTTCCTGTATATTTCGGCTCTCCAGGGTAAAATTACACGAAATTATTCAGCAGCCAAGTTTGCTTTGTATCACTTGACTGGGTAAGGACACAGAGAAGGCTGCTCCCTGTGGCACTGAAAGCTGCAAATCTTTTTCGCCTAAATGTTTAACAGCCACATTCATCACAGTCTCATAACAAGGCCGCCCACAGACAACATAGTTCACTTGTTTTCACCCTACTGTTAAGAGTTTACCAGAAAGACAAATTCAGGTCATAGCATTGATTTTATATTCCAACTAACTGCACTTTGGATTATAATGGTCTTGAATGTTCAGCCTTGGACTGGTTTCACACAAAGTGATTTTTCTTACCATTTACAACCTTTTTAAAGTGGCAAAATATTGAATAAGCTACCACCAATTTAATAACCACAGTGACATCTTGTACTTGAAAAACATCTTACATGTTATAAGGCACTTTACTACGTAGCGCATCATTTCATTTATTCCTTAGAATAACTTGTTAGAGTGGGTTTAATGGTAACAGAAAGTATCTTATTTGCTTCTATTCTCTGATAGTGTTTAACCGAGCCAAGCAAAGAATTTATCCTTTTAACCTTCAAACCCCTGTTTCAAAATACAAATAAGTTTACTTGTATTGTGTTTTTGCTGCTCTTTCGGTTTGAGGTTTATTAAACACTATGTTTAAACATGTGTGCCAGACTTGAAGCAAAGCCGTTCACACTTAAGCATGAGAAAAGTAAATAATTTGACTCAGGTTTATGCAGTCCTTCAGTTATTTGCTTTCTACTTTTGCTACAAAACAAAAATAGGCTTTTGCATGGCTGATACCTGAGGGTAAGAATGAAGGCCCTCTCCCGCAAAGATTTTGGCTATAAAGGAGGGAGGTAGAGTTGCCTTCTGAAAGTTAAACTGTAAAACCAAAAAATAATGGAAGCGCTTAGAGATTTTTTGTTTAAAGACTTTAAGGAAGATAGATCGTCTCCCAGACCAGAGTGAGAACAATACTTCATTACAGGGATTTATACGCATGAAGAAAGAAGAAATGGAGATTCACAGTGACTGATCAGCCTGGAAAACTCTGAAGGGAGTCTTACAGAGGTGCATATCCAGCGAGGAGGGGCCGCTGCTGGCTCTAGGATGTGACCTTTAGCAATCTCAAGAGTACATTTACCCTTTTGAGGTCATCAGAGTCCCTTGCTACCAACATTTGAGTCCACCAAATAAACCCCATGTTCTCTGATTCTGCAGACCCTAAGACCTCTTCTAATGATAACATGGCTTTCCTCCTCCATGCTGTCAAGAGATAATACGCTAACAAAACTGTTAGCAATGCTTATTGATCTTGTGGTAAAATAATAAGTTAGTACCTTGTTTATACAGCTATCTTGATAAGTTTGGTAAATTTGAGTGTGCTCCTAAAAGTAGGCCACAAGCAACACTCTAGGGCTGCAGGTTTGAGGTCCACAGTCTAGACTGTGACCAATAAGATAATAAGAGCATCTTATTATTCCGTCATGGAGTCCCTATGGGAAATGCCAAAACCATGCTCTTTTAAGGTGCCTTTTTAAAAATTTTAACTTTATAATTTGTTTCATCCATGAGAACACAAACTGCTTCTATTTAAGGATAAAGATTATACTAGACCATGACAGAATACTTAAGATACTTTCAGCATATTTTTGAATAAACCTTAAAGAAATAAGAATACAGGCTTTTCTTATTCACAGATAAGAAAAAGGAATCCTAAAGAGATGAAATGACTTAGTCAATGCCATTCAGCTAATTAGTTATCAGAGTAAGAGGTACATGACAAATCTCTTCCCCGTGTGAAGCTGTCATATTTTCCAACGAATTACTAATTGCTTTAAGCTTTTGAGAACAGGTGGATTTCATTTGACTCTTTGCATTTCCCTTGTGTCTGCCTGGCATTTCAAACACAATCATCATCTACCCACTCTTTCCTTACCCTTCCCACTTAACCATTTTTTAATCCTTTTATCCTTCTCTTGAAATCCCAACTTCAAGTCAACCGAAAAGAGACCCGGGCTGCAGAAATACTCAAAGCCTTTAATTTGGTAATGTTAGTTATGGATCTCCAAGGAGGATGTAGGATGCATTATCTCCACGCTTGTTTAACAAATCTTTGCACAAAGCATCTCATTATACTGTGAATACACATTTCAGAAATGCTGCATCTGAACTGTCGCATTGCATGTGCTTTTTTCTGTCAACATTAAATACTCTAGCTTCAGGAAGCACATGGGGTAGAGGCGATGGAGAGAGTTGAAAGATAACAAGGGTGGTGAGTGGAGAAAGTTAGCAGAGTCATTTAACACGCCTGCCTGTAAAACCAACCAACTAAAGTGCTATAGTATTTCTTCACACCGGTCCAGAGAGGATTCAGTAATTAGCGTTTGAAAACAGATCACTGGGGAAGGTACCACGTGAATGTGGTAATCATCAGCACCGTTTACAATCATGTCAATAACATGTGGTGATGGCATGTTGACTCTGATTGTGAACAGTTGTTGCTGTTGATAAAGCTGTGAACTTTGAATCATTAAATGTGCTTGCTTTGTGGTTTTGAAACCCCATAGCAGATGTTATGTAGTAGAGTTAAGCTATATCTTGAAAATGTTCCTGGAGCCCAAAGCTGAGAAAGAAAATCATCAAAGAGCCCGGAGCAATGACAAACAGGTTTTGACAAAGCCTCTCCCGTGAGGGCTGCCACTGAGAAGTGATATGATAGGTTGGCTCCATTGTCCCATTTCTCTTTCCTGTTAAAGAGAGTTTTGCCAGCTCGGCTTGCAGTACACTGAAGTTCGTCGTAGACTGTCAGCCTCAATAAAATTTCCGTTAACTTTTATTCAGTCGAAACACAAAGCACCAGAAAAAAATCGTTGATGATCAAATACATTCCCAAGTGACTCTTCACTCCTTGAAATGGATAGAGCAATTTGAGAATAATTTATGAAAATGGATAATCTTCTGAAAAAGTCCCCTTGAGATGTTGTTGTCTGCCCACTCCCACTTGCCAACCACATTGTCTCACAGAAGACTTCTTTTTCACACCAGAAAAGGGGGAGCAAATAGGGGAACGAACCAAAGCACAGAAGTGGATCTGTCATCCATTGAGATGAGAGAGTTAGGGGGTTGAAAGAAAAAGACCTGCTGTAGTATTGCTTTGACCTCTAACTTCTGTTTGTACTTTGTCTATTACCTAATTCTGATCCACTCCTCGACTTTTCCAACTGGCCCCTGAATTATCATTATACTAGGCTCCTCATGTGTCTCCAGACCTCAGAAGCCTACATGTTCAATTTCTGGACCACCTGCCTACCATCTAATTCTGTATTCTGTTATAGCGCCCTGCTGCCTGCTACTTGCACAGAATGGGCGTATTTTGGTCAGGGCATGCCTCAGTGTAGAGCCCAAGCACCGCCCTGCCCTTTTCTTGGCTGAGGCTGGCCTCTGTGTTTTAGTGACCACAGCCCAGACTCATCAAAAATAAATGAGGAGTTTTCCTCCATGCATTTGGGAAAACAGTGATTAGACATATGAATGAGGATGTAGGAAATGATACTCATAAAGTATGTGTGGGAGAGGGGACGAGAGTTGTAATAACACTGCAGATTCCTATGAATCCTCAAAATTTTTGGACTCTCACATGATCATAGAAGGTGCATTCTAGTTTTAAGGAGTTGAGCACCTATGTCTTCAGCAATCTTTGCAAAATGTATCACTTTTGGTGTCCCAGATAATGGTTTGCAGATAATGCTGCTTGTCAATTCTAGAGCAAATCATTTAGTGGATAATGGAAACAAATCCCTGGGGACCAAATGGCTATTTCTGGTTTTTATGCCCCTGTTTGAAGCCTTACTTTCTTCTCCCACTTTCTAAAACTGATATAATAAGAATTGCAACATCTGAGCAGCCCCTGCAGGCCTTTAAGAGACCAAGTCAGTTAGCCATGATAGTCTGACCTAATGGAAATTAGGATAGGTGAGGCTAAGGGAGAAGATGGGGTAAGAAGCAGAAATATTGATAATTGTCTTTAGTCGTTTCCAAATCAAAGAAGCCTCTGTGTATTTCCCACAACATGTGAAATATTCTCCCATTACTTGGAATATAGTTACAGTAAATTTTATTGAGGGTATTATGAAGGATCCCTCTACCCTTTCCCATTTTTTCATATTGGTAGGTATAACTTGGCATGTGCATAATAATGTCTGCAAAGATCGCAACCTAATTATGGAGGGTGTTTCCAGAGTCTTTTTAAAAAAATATTTACATGGAAGCCTTTTATACTCAGAGCTCATGTGGCATGACTTGTGTCTAGATAGAAGAGTTTGTTCCCTTCTTGCTTAATGCTTCACCTGCCCATTTAAGCAAATAATGTTGACCACATTCAACCTTTAATTTTTCGGAATTAGAATTAGCCATTCGAATATCAATTAATGGACTATAGAGTAAGATAGTATTATAGTCAAGGGATATAGAAGTGTCACCTACACAGTATGCTTACTATAAATATAAGCATATACTCTATACACACACACACACACACACATATATATATACACACACACTTAATTCCCGCGACACCTCTCTGAACAGAAACTTCTAAAACTTCTACTATCACCAGTTTATAGATGAAGAAAATGAAACACAGAGAGGTTAGGAGTCTTGCCCAGTATCACATAGCTTTTAAGTGGCAGAGGCAGAAATTGAACATGGACAATCTGGCTTCAGCATCCTTACCCTTGATCATTAGACATCACTGCCTAAAAATTCATGCTGGACTACATAATAATTCATTATATATTGTCTTCAACTGAGCCAATTTATTATGTTTCTTATGATCTCTTATTTTGGTGCAGCTGTTAGAATTATCACCACTCTGTGAACATTTGTAACAGAGGTAAAGGTTTGCCAATTAATATCAATGTTTGTAATTTACTGATTAATGAAAACAAATAATTTCCTGTTTGAATTTCCTGATCAAAGGAATGAAGTCAAAGGGAGAAAATGTGACTTTATAATCATAGGAACATTTTCCTAAATAAGTTAGTACCATATCTTCATTTTTTTACTGGATATATTCTACCAATGCTGAACAAAATTCCATCATATTAGTGAGTAAATTCTAGGAAGGGCCCAGCCGCATGTATATACATAACCATATACATATGTATGTAGAAATTTACAAGCTACAATATCCAGACATCATGAGGCTCAGCTCATAATTTTCTCAACCTTGCCAGACTGTAGCAACATTTATGATCTGGAGATTTATTGATTTCAGTTTTTATTCCTCTCATAATAGGAAACCACCCTTTAGACCATTGACCTTCTCTTGTTATAATGAGAGTAGAATAAAGAAATATATTTATAATACCATTCTTGGAAACAGGCAAGTTTTTTTAAAGTGTTATAAAGAAGTGCTGGTGATATAATGGCAGTGATTGTAACAAAGGTTATATGAAATAGCCATTTAACACTTGAAAATAGCAGAGCTTATATCAATTGGATTTTCTCCCTGTCTTATTACTTAGGTAGCTTGACTATGTTTCATAGTTATAACTAGCTATTTAAATAATTGAGTGTATACATTTTAGAACATTATGCTCTAGAAGGCAAATGCTCCCCAAAATTGGATATCAAAACAGGTCACTGCTTAGAATATGGATTATTCTAGAGGAATTTTTTTTTAAAGAGAGAAAAGGAGAAAAATATTCACCCCCACATAATGAAGATTTAGAAACAACACACAAACTTTTATAATGCCCTTTGGAAGAAATAAATACGCAATGTTTGAATCATCTTGGCTTTAATGTTACAACTTACAGCTCTGGGATTTAGGCAAATGTAAGCCATTGTACTTGCATGTGGTGCAACTCCTCTTTCTAAAACAAGGTAATCATGTCTGTTCCCTACATCACAGAAATGTTTTGATTAAAAATTAAAATGTTACAAATATAAACTGCAATCATGAGGAAAACTTAAAAGATATTCAAAAGAATCTGTTGCTAATATCTGACTAAAATTTTAAAGTACTTTGTGTTCACCTTCAAACCTGAAAGTGAATTCAAGTGCAACTTGTTTTAATCAAATCAATATGTTTTACCAACGGAACAGAGAAGTCTGACATGGGATGGCTACAAGGGCGAGATTGCTGAGGCTCTAAGTTTCCCTCAGCCAATCCTCCTAACCCATAGACCCATTCCAGCCCCACGGTTGAGGGCTTCTCCCGATCCTGTTTCAGGGCCGGCACCAGACCTGCACCTTAAGTCCCTGCTTCTGCAGGGACCCTACCTCAGTCCCCCACTTGGTGAGGCCAGCCAGACGGGCCGTACCCCCAGCTCCAGCACTGGGGTGAATAGTTACCAAGCTATTGTCAAGTTATATTATAGAACCTCCCTTTCTCCGGGCCTCAGTCCCCCCTTTGTAAATTGGAATCGTGGCAGGATATCCCCATAGGCTGGTTGTGAAGATTAAAGGCGAGTATCCCCATACAGGACTTAGCACTGTCCAGGGTCCATAACACACAGTAGATACCAAGTGCTTGCAGAATTTAACACTTCATTATTATTACAATTACAATTACTATCCCTTAGTAATAGAGTCCTGTCTAATCTCCCAGGATTCAGAGCTATGAGTTTCACGCCCTGTTTCTTTTTTCTTAGTAGCCTCATTCCCACTATGTCTGCCGGTCTTTCCACCACAGGGAACCTCAGTTGCTCCGGGACTGACTTAATTAAGCCTTATGCTTGGATCCAAGGTTTTTCTGGGCGTCCAGTCGTTGTTGAACTTCAATCACCAACCCACATTCTCCCTCACACCCACCTCAACATGGAAGGACACCGCAGATTCTGATTTGTTTAAAGTTTGGGGCAATTATGCTCGTACGTGATTGGTTTTTCTCTCTATAGCTGACCTTGGAATTCAAACCCATTCTGAAATTACATTTCCTAGTGCCTTTCTAACAATCTCTTTCTCTCATTTGTGTTCCCCGACTAGTAACTGGGTATCTGGTCTTGGTTGTCTTCAATCTAACTTCCTCTGCTGCTTCTTAAACCCAGGCTTAGCCCTGGATACATCCTTACTATAACACAACTGTTCTGTGACTTTATGAATTCCAAAACAGCGACTTTTTTTTCTGACCTTGGAATTCATTTGAAACTTTAATGGCAGGCTTTTTCAGTTCCTGTTCCACCAATGTGTTTCTTGACAGGACACAGGAACTTTTTTCAAATCCTCATTCTAAAGTTGCCAGGACTAGGACAGGGAAATTGGTGTGAAAGTTGAGAGATCTTCACCTCAAAAATCAGCTATAGTTGTTTAATATGTATTGCTCATTTGATTGTATATACTATAATTTATATCGTCTTACCAAGGAAGGGATAATCTAAAAAGTCAAGTTGAGCAGCAAAGGTGTCCAGTAACAAATAGGACTGAAATCCAAATTTACACAGACTGCACTAGCAGCCATGAATGTAGTGTTTAATCAGAGCTGATCTGGAGTCAGCCCAATGTGGACTGATGTCCTGGCTCTGCCACTTACTAGCTATTTGACCTTGGAAAACTGATTTGAATCTCTCTAAAACTCAGTTTTCTCACATGTAAAATGGGCATTCTGTTGGTATTAAAAGACGTGGTAGTTATTATCAAAATCACGTGCTTCTAAAATACTTTTAATGGGGCCCAGTAAAGATCACTTTCTCAGTAAAAGAGATGATAAACTTAAAGATGTAATGGAATTATCTAACCTCTCTTCATTTTCTAAGATGTGAAGAGCATTTTGCTGACTCAAATATACTCAGAACAGCTAGCATGAGCTGAAGCATTGCAAATACCACAAAAAAAAATACTCTGAGATCTCCCACTGACTTTGTGCTAACTTATAGTTCATAGAACGTCTGACCAAGCTCTCTTAACCATTTATTTTGGCACACCCAAGTGGTTTGCAGGGATTACATCACGATAGCTCGGACAGTGGTGCTAATAGGCAGGCTTAGTGAAGGGGAGCTCCCTTTTCATATCATTTATAAATCAGATCAAAAAGAAATATCTGAACATGCTACATCCTCTTAGAAGCTTAAAACTACAGTCACTCCCAAAGCCCTAAAATAATTCAGGGCTAACTAGAATAACTCTAATCTATTGAAGGTTCACTCTGTTCCAAGGACTGGGCTATGTATTTTATATGTATCATTTCACTTTTTTCCTACAACAATCTACTGAGTTAAGTATTAATTTGATCCCCATTTATAAAATGGAAAACCTTGGTGCCAAGACAGAGAGTAGGAGAGCTGAAATTCTAACTAGGGTAGTTGGACTCTAGAGCCAGTCCAAATAGCTACTCTGCTCTCCAGGAACAATATCCATGTAAATATATGCGGGTCATGTGTCAAGCTGTGAGCTAACAATGAACATATTAAGAGTTTTAGATGTCTAATATCATTGACTAACATCAGGAATGTCACTTCTGTGGTTTGCAAACTCAGATGGTGGTGAGGGTCCAGCATTTAAAATGGGGAGGAAACACCATTTCAGCCCAAACAGTAAAGACGAGTAGAACCTGAAGGGCAGGGGAAGGCAAAGAGATCACGGAGGAGAACTAACATTTGAGGCAAAAGGCATGACATGCAGCAGTGCAAAATAATAATATAGACTGTCAGTACTTGTACAGTTTACCCAGTAGTCCATAATTTGTCTGATCTCCTCTGCCTGTGATAAAATATTCTTTATATTTCCCAATGTTACAGATTTGCGTCTTGTCTCCATGTCTTGATTGGTCTTGTTCTTTGTCTAAAAATAGCTTCATCAACTTCTCCAGTACTTTTTTCTGTTTCCAGTTCTTAATGTCTCTTTGCAACCTTACTTCCTCATACTTTTATACCTTTTGCTTTTCTCTGGTTGTAGACTTTTATCTTAATCTTTCATTTGTTTTATTTTTATTTTTACATTACTGGTTTTGATCTTTTTTTTTCAAATATGTGTCATTGTTATTGTTAAAATTTTAGTCTCTATTAAGACTCTTAATAAGATGTAATAAATTTCTATTTTATGCTCATTTCTTAGTTTTATCTTATTCCCATTTTCATTCATGGTAACGTTCCACCCTGATTTTCTTATTTGAATACATGTTTATTTCCCCAACCTTTCTCATTTATTATATTTTATGCGGGGTTTTTTTTAGTTATTTTTATAATGACAGCCCTGTGGCCACAAAGGGAGTAGCAGAAGAGCCCAGATCTTTGACAGCAGTGGTTAAAGCCCGTCTACAATCATTTGCACTCTCTGTCTCACCCCCAACTGTCCCTAAAGCTTCCCTTACCAGCCTCCCAGCCCACTGAATGTTGTTTCTTGTAGACCTCATCCCATGGGTCCCAGAAAGGCCAGGGTTGGCTCTCTCAAAGCTATAAGTCTCCCTGTGAGGGTGTCTCATTTATTTTACTAACTGGAAATTGCCTCCTCACATCCTACATTATTTGGGTCTTTTCAGTAGCTGCATGGCTTTAAAGTCTATGATCAGTTGAAATTTGGGCAAACGGAACTATTGCTGTATGCCATAAAATAAGAGGAAATATAAAACAAACCTTGTAAAAGGACCAGATGGATACTCAGGATGGAGCAGTGGGAAGAAGAGACATTAGAGGTTGATGTTACCTAGCTCCACCTGGAGACCAACCTGCTTAATTTCTGGGTCCACATTTTTAATTGGTAAGAATCTATCTACACATAATATTACGTTACACTTCACATGTAGGGTAAGGACCTTACAATTGTACACTCCAAAGTCCATCCTGCCTCTTTTATGAACTGTTGTCATACACATTACTATTATATACAAATATGTGCGACTATTTTTACCATAAACAGTTAGCTCTAGAACAAGTACAAAAGTCAGAAAAAATAAATTTAGTTTTAGTTTTATTTCTTTCCATTTCAGCACTCTGCGTTGCTTACGTGTATTCAAGTCACTGCCTGACATGTTACTCGTTCTGCCCAGATAATTTTCTTCAACTTTTCTTTTTCTTATAATGCAAGTCTGTTGGCAATGAATTCTCTGTTTTTGTTTGTGTGAGAAAATCTTTGTTTTTCCTTTTATCTCTTGAAAGATATTTTTGCTAGGTGTACAATTCTAGTCTGGCAGCCTTTTTTGTTTCAGCACTTTAAAGGTGTCACTCCATTGTTTTCTGGCTTGCATGGTTTCTGACAAGAAGTCTGCCAAAATTCTCAGAAGTATTCCTCTATATGGAAGGTATCTTTTTTTTTTTTTTCCTTCTGTCTATTTTTTCATTGTCTTTGGGCTTCTATGACATGAACCTAAATTTCTTTTTTTCTTTTTTGATCCCACTTGATATTCTCTGAGCTTCTTAGACCTATCTGTTGATACTTTGGTGTTTGCAGTAGGGTCAGTAATGGCTCCCCCAATGTGTCCAGAGCTAAAAGATAATAAACTTATGTTGTTTTGTTAAGCCACTAAATTTGTGGTTATTTGTTAAGCACAAATGAATATAGCTTGATTCTCTTGTAAAATATTTGGCCATTATTTCTTCAAATATGAGGGGGGACCTAAAGACATCCAAATTATTTATTGGAGGGTGGGACCCTTGTATTACAGACTTCCCCTGCTAGGTAAGTGTGCTAGGAACCCATTGGCATTAATGTACCAGCTAGCATTATAAGAGACTTCATTCAGCTTCAGTGATTTTTTCTTTTTTCTTTTTTTTTTGAGATTCGTTCAGTGCCTTTGCCCATTTCAAAATGGGTGACTTATGAGCACACTTACCCACATCGCGCTGAGCGTTCAGCAATTTTTGACCAAAAACAGCACGAGCCCCATGTTTTGCCCTCCCTATTCATCCAGTCTTGCCCTGAGCACTTTTTTCTGTTTCTCCAAATGATAAAAAAAAAAAAAATCCTAGAAGGGAAACGTTTTGCCAATGTGGAAGAGATGAAACAAAAAGCATCAGAAGAACTAAATGGCGTCAAAATTGATGAGTTCAAAAACTGTTTTGAGTCAGGTGCGGTGGCTCATGCCTGTAATCTCAGCAATTTGGGAGGTGGAAGTGAGAGGATTGCCTGAGCCCAGGGTCTTGAGAATAGCCTGGGCAACTTGGTGAGACTTTGTCTCTACAATAAATCAAAAAGTTAGCCAGACATGGCATGTACCTGTAGTTCCAGCTACTTGGATGGTTGAGGCTGCGGTGAGCATGCCATTGCACACTAGTCTGGGCAACAAAGTGAGACTCCAACTCAAAAAAAAACTGTTTTGAGTGGTGGAAAAAGCATCTTGGTGTATTGCATCAAACAGAGAATACTATGAAGTGAATGAAGTTTAAACATGTAAGAATAAATACACAATTTTTTTATAAATAAATTCTGGGATTTTGGGGTCTCCCCTTGTATATTTTCTCAAATATTTATTCTGCTTTTTTATCTCTTTTCTTCTTCTTTAGGGATTCTAATGACACATATATTAGATTGTTTGGTATTTTCCCATAGGATTTGAACACTCTTCTATCCTGCTTTGTTTTCTTCATTCTTTCTCCTCTGTGTTTCAATTTTAAAAATTTCTATCAGCCTATAATCAAATTTTCAGAGTTCTTTCTCAGCTGTGTTGATTCCACTGATGAGTCCATCGAAAGAATTCTTCATCTCTGGTACTAATTTTTATCATTTCCAATTATTTGCTTAAACTCCCCTACCAGTTCTTACACGTTTCCCACCTTTTTCATTAGAGACTTCAACATATTTTATTAAATTGTATTAAAGCTATTTTAAATTCTCTGTCTGGTAGTTTCAACATCTGTGTCACATTTGCTATGGTTTTTTATTGCTTTTGTCAATGCATTTCTTTCTCTAATTTTTTCATATGTCTTGTAAGTTTTTATTTAAAGCCAGGCATCTTGTGTAGGTTAGTAAAGGCCAAAGTAAATAGTTTTTATGCCTGAAAATAAGCATACTTTTCTTGTGCTAGGTCTTTAATTTGGGGGAGATGCGATCATCTATGAAGGAGTTAGGTAGGTTTGAGGTTTGTTGTTGCTATCGTTTTCTTAAGTGGCCACAGGCTTCAAATTCTTCAAGTGATGCCTTGGGGGATTTTTTTTGCTTGTTTGTTTTGTTGTTCGTTTGTTTTTTATGCACGTGTGGATGCTGATTTACTAGGGTTTTTGTTTGTTTGGGTTTTTTTCTTCAATTTGCTCAACTCTCAGTTTGTTGTACCTTTGCACTGCACTCGAGAGAGGGTCTCTCTCTATATACTTTCGTAACTCTCCAACAGTATGCCTCTGTTTCCTCTTACTCCACATTTGTCAGTTTGGTGGTAGGAAGTTTCCTCTGTTGATGTGATTAAGCCTCAATCTTAGGCACTGTGTCCTTGTGTCTTGGGAGGAGGCCTTTTCAGTGCTCCTCTTCCACTGTAGTTCTGGGCCCAGGACTTTAATCCCACCTCTCCCAGAGGGCAAGAAGTTTTATTTGTTGTTGTTGCTGTTTTGTTTTATTTTCTGTTCACGTATCTCCAACTGCAATGGATTTTTCAGTAGTTCCCTGAGGATGTCAGTGCTTGCTACACTTCCTCCCACACATACATAGTTTAAGGCTTTTTTCTTCCCCATAAAGAAGGATTTGTATGATGTTTTACGCCTTTTCTGCAGTGACGGCTTTTTTTCCTGCCCCAGACCTGTGCCATGAAGTATCCTTTCTCAAGACTCTTGCCAGTCTTTTCTGAGAATACCTGGTGAGCTCTGTTGTGAACTGTCTGGAAGTAGATGAAAATTTCCTTTATATTATCCTCCCCCAAAGATTTCAATAATCTAGCCCACATTTTGCCTCTACTAATTTAATAACTTTGGCTAATTTCTTCTTACCAGTGTCCAGCTGTGTCTGCCCAGATAAACAAGTGTTCATGTTCCATCTCTCATTGAAGTCTCTGTGTGCTCAGTTTTCTGATGGGTCAAGAAGAATTGTGAATTTGCAGTTGATCTGGCTTATTTTTTGCTTTCTGGTTCTATTAGTGGGACCTACCCTTTTTCCAGTTTTCTACATTCCAAGCAGAACACTAAAAGTCCTCAGCATATATATTTTTAGTTTTCAAAGCAACAAACATTTATTGCAGAAACCTGGGAAATTTTACAATAATATAAAGAGAAAATAAATATCACAACCTCCCTATGTAAGGATGAATATTTTGGCATATTCCTTTCCCATAATATGTATTTCATAAAGAAAATTCCAATCAGACTATGCATACTGCTTTGAAACTTTCTTTTTCTTCTTTTTTTCTGTGTCCCTGACTCTATGGACAACTGTTGACGTGAGTTCAGTGTAAATCCCTAGTATAGAGATGCTTTCACAGAACATCCACCTTAATACTATGTCAAGGTTGAAACTCTGAATTGCTAGAATTTAGCATTAAAGAAGCTTTTGTGGTTTTTTTTTCTTTCTGTTCTTTTTTTTTTTTTTTTAACCCCCAGAGTTTCTGTTTTCTCTTTGTTTAAAGACACGGCCTATTCATTTCTTTTGTAACATCTCAGTAACATATTTTAAAAGATAACTCTTGACACTTTAGTCAGAATATTTTGTTTCTTTGAGTAGGGTCTCTTCTGCCAATACTTTTGGGAATAACAGTGAAAAGTTAGTCGTTTTTCTGTTCTTCAATCCATTTGGTTTTGCTAGATAAAAATATCTGATTACATTGTTAGCCTTTAAATATGGATAGATTTCTCTACTATATATAAATTGCTTTAAAGAAGGGACAGTTTAGTTCTTTATAGTTTCTGAAAGGTTTGCCTAATAAATAGGTTTTTTGTTAGTGCATCATTGAGGCACACACCATATTCTCTCTAGGGTGGCATGTGGGTCGATCAGTAGAAACAATCCTGCATGTTAGCCACACTCATGACAATAAACTTGCTATTTAAGTTGAGTAGAAAAGATATATGACTGCCTTACTGAATATGAAATGAATTTCTTACTTTTTCACATGTCATACAAAATGTATCTTATCGTTATCTGACAGTATAATTTAATAACAAGTTCATGAAGTTGAAGTTGAACAGACACGGATTATTAATCCCAGCATTATTGGAAACTAGGTAAAAGACCTCCAGTCAATTGTTATTCATTATTCAATCATTCATTCAGCAATATTTATTGATTCTCTACCATTTGCCGGACATTGTGCCAGGTACTGGGTGAATTCATTAGCACCACAGACATGATCCTTGTTCTCCTGATGGCTACAGACTAACAGGGAAATGCACATTAAGTAAACACTTGAGTTAAAATTACTTAAAAATACAATTAATTTTAATATTCATTTATTTATTCTCTCTTTTTTTCTCTCTCTCTTTCTCCCCAAGGATATCCTTCCCACAAACATTGTAAAAAGTATAAATGAAGACCACCCAATATCTAACCAATGCCTCCCATTGGTCAAATGCAGAAGACACAGGAGCCTGGAAAAGGCAGCCTCCAGCATCAGTCCAACTCCAGAGGATGAATGGGGACTGCCTCAGAGAGCAAAAAGGCCATGGACTGGAACAGGACCCACTAATTTTGTCGTTACATGGTCTATAAACTTTCACTGATTATCTCCAAAGAGACATATCTGAAAGGAATACAGTATTAATTACAAATATTGAGAGTCTGAGGGCTTGTTTCATTTAATTTGAAAAACTGAGAAGAAAGCAAAAAAGTATTTTCTTTCACTGAATCTAAACCCAGATTTGTCCGATTTCAAAATCTGGCATCTAGCGTTCTTGGTAGCCTCAGAAAATGTTCCTAGACAAGAGTTTTTGAATAATAACATTTTTAAACAATAAAAGAAAACATGTTTCAATATGAACTTTTTGGGTAGTGACCACTTCATTACATCTCATTTTTAAAGTCTAGTGTTATTGTTTTTGTGGACCTAGGCTTAGGGAATTTTTGGAAGTGCTACTTCAAAACATTTATTAGGCTGGAAAAGATGACATTTAGCAACAATTTCATCATCATTTGAGGTCTGTTTATATTGCTTTGGGAGAAAATCCTTTGCTTAAGGCATTTCAATGACTTTATTGTATTAATTTATATGATCTGATGACTCAAAGTTTTTTAAAATAGTAATAAATTACCATTTAGCAAACATACTGTATACTAATTTAACAGCCTTTGTGGGCTGTGTTTAACTTAACAGCCACAGGTCTATATGCAGAATTGGTTGGAGTTCCCTTTTCTTCCCAAATCTACACAAAAGTTTCAATAATAACTTTTTGTGCAAACTAAATGTGGTATTTTGGAGTCCTTAGAGCATAGACTGCTACAAACATTCAGTGATTGGAGACGGCAATGCCACAAAGACAAACTTACTCAAAATGAACGTAGGCAACTCACAACTCTTCTTGTTTCAGAAATGACAAAGAGGACCAGCCATTATCATAAAGGGGTGGACTCAGGAAATCTGTGAACTTCTGAAGTAAAACATATTTGCCAAGCAGTTACTTAAGCCCAGGTCTACCAGAGGAGTAAATTGTTCTGACAGTTCTAGAAAAAGAATGGCACCTGCTCGACTGTGATACCTGCCACGCCCCAGAACTAATAGTGGTGAAGTTCGTGATTCTCTGTTTATACCTTGATCTAGAACTCTCCTCAAAGCATGTGGTTATATATAAAATTATGACATAGAGGCCAGTGCCTGAGAGAAGTGAATAACTCTCAGAATCATAATAATGATAGTTAACATTTATGCTAAATGCCTATATTTAATTTTCACAATAATCCTGTAAATACTATAGTTTTCTGTATTTTATAGCAGTCATATTGAGTCAAAAAGAAAGTTATTTACCCAAGGTTATACATCTAGTAAGGAGAAGACCAATATTTGAATCTATTGAATCCTGAGGAGGTTAAGACTTAATCTATTATGCTTTAGTGCCTTTCACACATTCATTAGTTGAATTAATGTACAAACATTTATTGTTCTAGTCATCATAATTCATTCTGGATCAGGGTATCTATTACTAAATTCTAAACTTCAACACTTTTAAACTTTAAACTATACAACTTTTAGACTTCAATGCTTCTGAACTTAAATTCACAGCAGCTAAAACACTACCATAATAATACTAGGGGTGATTTTGATATTATTTGATAACATTTAACCAGATGACACAGGAATTTCTGAACCTTACCCCCAGCAAATCACCCCTTCTTCCACAGCAAATCATCCCTTCTTCCACCTCTTCTTCCACAAAAACAAAATAATTATACACATAAGAAAAGAAAAACAAAAAGTATGGCTTTCTTATTTGATTTTTGCCCATGCCTCAAATCCCACAGTGATGAATTCTGATAAAGTTGGGTCGAAAAACGCAACATAAAGTTGAACTCCAAGCAAAACTTCTGTTTTCTTTATGCCAGAATCTCAGTCTTGGGTACTCAGAAGCCCCTGGCCAGACACACGGCATAAAATGAAATGCAATAATGACTTATGCACTAGAAAGAGAAGAAGGGAATCAAGAGAAATTGAGATGTGGTGGTACATGGCCACTTAAAACACAATGACCCTCATCATGGTAGACATGGTATCATCATTTTTCTTCTGCCCCCAAAATTGGATTATAATAAGAAGAAAGAAGAAAGGAGGAGGGATATCCCTTTGTTACAAGGAGGGTATTGAAAACTCTCTTCTTCCTGAGAGGCCTGTGAATAATGTTATCAAAAAGTGGTGACTTCACAGTCATCACTGGTAAGAAAAGAATACTGGGGTAACAAAAACCCAATGAGTAAAAGCATTACAAAACACCAATAGTAGCACAAATCCGGTTTCTTTCCAGGTTATCTGTTCCTCTGGGACAAGTTAGTTCTATGACCTGAACGGGTTATTTAACTTTGGAGCTTTAGAATCTCATTTTTAAAATTAGACATTTTATTACCTAATTTTTAAGCTCTAAGATTCTACGAATGTCCCATTATTATTAAGATAACGCACTAACAATCTATGAAATAGAGGCCATGAAGTAATGCAATACACACTCTTTTTAGAAAGTTGTTATTAGACTCAAGCTAAGAAGAACAGAAGCAATCTCAAGGTTTACAGACAAAAGTGATATAACTAAATGTAAGTAGACAAAGTCGCAAAGACATCACCGTTCTTCGTGTTAAAAACTCACTTGACAACTATCAAAGCATACTGTGATTCTACATTGCCAGAGACATGTTGTGCAGAAGCCTTTGGATCCAAATACTGAACTTACTCTAATCCCTGGGATAGTTCAAGATTTCCCCTTCCCACCATCTCTACTCTCAAGAAGCAGCAGCTCTGATATATGTCAAGATCATTTCATTGTAAAGCGTAGAGTCTGGGGTAAAAGAGGGAAGTTAAATCCTCTTTCCTTCTTGCATTGTAGTCACTTTGGGGTTACTTTCTTCTCTCTCTTCCCATCTGTAGTTCCCTGCCAAGATTGCCTTGATTGGTATGCCCATGCCCTGGCCACTATGTTTTCTGCAAAGGGTACACAGCTTTCCCTTTCTCTGGGGAATTGTCCTCGAACAAACAGGACCGGGAGAGCACCCTATCCCTTTTTAGGGACAGCCAGTGGCTAATGACTGGCTGACCTGGAGGTACAAAAGACCAGACTGGTCTCTTGCCTCAAGTCTAGAACATCTCTTCAGTGCTCTTTGTGTCCTGAGACTTCCCCATAAAACCAGGCTGAAGCTAGCTTCCAGGCTAGACAACTTCCTCCTAGAGCTTTCTTCCAAGCCTACCCTGCTTCCCTCACTGCTCTTTTCATTTATTCATGAGAGTGCTCCATCAACAAATCACTTGATAAGAATCCCCATCTTAGGTTCTGTGCATAGGGAACCCAACCTAAGACACACCTATGAGGCTCATGGTGGAAGACAGGCTTGAACTATCTCCTAGGTGGAAGTAGAGGCCCCCTTTCCTCAGAAATGCTGCTAGAAACCTCTGATGTCCAAAGAAGGGACACCCAAGGGTCATTTCTCTGTGGAAGGAATCTATTCCTAATCATAATCAGAGTAAGAAGATCCAGAAGGTTGAGATCAGGATATGGACCCAAAGAAACGGGGCCAAGAAATCCACTTGATCTATCTTTAGACCTTATGCAAAAAGTGGGGGGGAGGGGGTGCTCTTATATGGTCCACCATAGTTCAACATAGAAGAAAAAGACCACAGAGATTTAGAGTTCAAACTCTGGCTAACAGGAAGTATTGTGAACTTACTCAAAGAATCTTTGAGTACTTACTCTCCCTCTAATTAATGAACAGCAAAAGTGGTCGGTCAAAGAGTCCGTTTTCAGGTTTTGGTCAAATCTCTCGCCATCTAGAGATCAACTGATACTCAATGCTGCCGAACACCAGGAAGCATACAATGTAGCATGACTTTTCACACAGGGTGTTTGGACCAGTACTCAGTGGTTTCTTTGGATTCGCTGTCAAGCTTGTGATTGACCTGTGGTGTGAAATTGGGAGAGAAAAATCCCATGACTAGAATCCGTTGAGAAGCCCAGACCAGGAACAGAGAGGGTTAATCCGCGTCCATCTGTTTTTTATTTTTCTCCAACCCACTCTGTCAGCCACTACAAAATATTCCCATGTGTTCCTGGGTACTGTCAAGCGAGACATCTGGAAACAAGCATTCTTGTTTTTAAACCATGATAACAATAGAGGAATTAGAAAAACTATGTTAAATGCTTCATTATTCTGATGGGAAAAATCTCTAGCCAGGAAAAGTATTTTCAAGTCCACATTGAAAAGTGTTGTTTTCCTACATGTCTTGTCACAATATACAGGTCGACTTCTCAAGCTTTTGAAGAAGGTGGGGGCATGGAGTAAGGAGGCAGGACTGGTCAGGTTGTCGAAATCAAAAAAACCAAAGCCAAGCAGTGTTTGAATTAGAAAAAAAAAATCAAGTTGGGGTTAAGGACCTCCAGGCTGTCTTTAATAAATAGAAACCACCAATGAAAAAAAAACACCAAAAAGAGAACATTTGAACAAATAAGACTCTATTAGTGTACACACGCATGTACTTAATTATGTTAGTTCTAAGATATAATTATTCCCTAATCTCAGTTTAAACATAATCATGATGTCATCGAATTTAAACCTGGGTAGGAATTTTTTGTTTATCAAGACAAATTCTCTCATTTTACACTGAGACTTAGAATGGTTAAGAAATGACAACACAGAACATTAGCCACCCAAGCCTGTATACTTTGCACTATACCATGAAATATGGCAACTCCAGACAAAATATAACTCCCCAGGGTTAGCTGTGGTCACCAATGCTGCCTTTAAAAACTTAATTTAGGTGTAGTAATATAAAGGTATTAATAATATCCTTTCTCAATAAAAATGTATACAGCACAGAGATGTTAAGCTCAGCCTGTAACTATCAGTTTTTCCTTACAAATCAAGTGGAACCCTCATTTTGCTCCACTGTATTTTTTAGTAACAAAAATTCCTTGCAGCAAAAATGCAATGGAATTTAACAAAAACAGATTTTTATTGAATTAAAACAAACATCGCTATATTGCTAACGCCTTGGTATAAATTATCTTCAGACAAAGTCAGAACACCACGTGACCATGAGACTGCTACTGCCCGTATAGACAGGGCACAATTCAAAGGAGCCATATGACAATTCTGTCCTGATTCTGGCCAACCACCAGAAGAGTAACTTAACACGAAACTCTGTCTTCACAAGCTTCACGCTGGGCAACAGAACTTGACTGGCATGCGTCACCAACGTTCTGTAAGGATTCATAGGTTATAATAACTGCTCCAAATACAGGTCTATAGTGAGTCAGCCCTTTGCAATTTTTTGCAGTAGGGTAATTGCCAAGCATAGCGATGAGGGTGACATTAAAATTAAACACAAATCCTAAGATGCCTCAAGAGCATCATCAGCTTTCGTTCTGTCCCAACAGAGTCGACGGCTTGGACTGCCCTCCTGACATCAAATAAAAATGGATTAATTTGCACTTACTTGGGGTTGCCAGGTAACCATCCCCTTTTCCCCATTCATTAAAAGCCCTCCAGATGTGCACAGTCCACCTTACATCTCCATTATTTCTGCGGCACATTACAAGTCCCCTTGGTGGATTTTAATGGGGATGAAAGACCAGACTGCACCTGGGCAAAGCTAATGCTCAAAATCAAGGCTTTGGGATTTTCTAGAGGGTCAGACAATCACAAGAAGAAAAACAGCAAATTCCGTTTTCATCTGCTCTGGAGTCTTGTTTGTGAGAACTCCCACTGACAAGGGTGCCTTTCAATCAGCACGCCACACTGCGTGAGTATTATTCCTAGGGTCAGATCAAGACTGGGACCAGCCTTTGGGAAACCTAAGGTGGTGACATTCCCTCCCTCTACACCCTCGCTCTCCACCTTAAGAAGGTGTTACATTTAAAGCCGAGCTGAGACTGTTCCCCACGCAAGGCGGAGTGTGCCCGTTAAAGAACTCCCACTCTGCTGGAATGCGTCTTCCATACTTTCAGTAAACACCGGCGGTGTGCTTTTGGCATGCCAGGCTGTGCTGGGTGCCAGGGATTAAGAGGAGAATCGGAAAGGCCATGCCTACCAGGAGCTCAGCCTGCTGAGACCACAGTGGAGCCCAGTTCCCTTCTGGGTTTTGTTGGTTCATTTACTTCTGTCTGGAGCCTTGAAATAAAAACTATTCCACCTTTCTGCCAGACTATATTTAGAAACCCCCATCCCTTTTTGAGGCTTTATTATACCTGAACATCCCACACGGGCATGACTAAGAAACACTTATTGATGCCGAGAATTATCTGAGTTATTAGGCAAGGCAGGGATTTATCCCCTGAAATGTCTGTGGGGTCAACAGCACCGATGGACAGTGGTGAAGGAGGAGCCAGCTGTGCTCCATGAAGTGTTCAGTGCAGTGTCCCATGCTCTAGGACTTTCCCTCAAAATCTACCCGGATATCTAAAGTCACTTCACTAGACTACTATATGGCAGGACAGTAACAAAATACAATTGCAAGAGGTTAACATTTAAAGTGACCCGAGATTTCATGTAGCACAGCCCTGTTTTTGGAGAGAAAAACTGGAGCCTAGAGACACAGAGAGTTTTACAAGGTCCCAATGACTGCAGCAAACCTTGGGATGTTGGCAAGTGCGTGTGTTTCAATAACACGTTCGGGGCCCCAGCCCAAAGGAGGGTTGACCGCAGGACTCCAGGGACCTGGTAGCCTGGCAGGTTGGCGAGGAGAACTTTTATAGAGGAGGACATTTGGGTGCTTCCCAGGTTGTACCAAGCAAAGGTTGCCCATTCTCACAAAACTTGCCCCAGCAGGTGCTCTTGTTGGGACAACTTCTGAGGCAAAATTTCCACCCTCGCTTTCTGCAGAAAAAAAAAAATGGAATGAGTAGACAATGCTCTCTGCTTTACTTTTGATGCGGTCTTCTCTTTGGGGTTTTCTAGAAGAATGCCTTAAAAAAAGAAAGCATTCTTATATCCTTAGAGAGTTTAAATAAATATATCTTTGCCATGTACAGAAAGACAGAGTAATGGAAATTCATCTATATATTTAGCAGCTACCAGGTTTAATTTGATTTTCCTTCCTTTCAAGTCATGTTTTAAGGGTTGCCAGGGGAAAGAAGTACAGGTGAGGATGGGGAGGAGGCCATGAGAAAGTAAGGACTGGATAATCCTGCAAGAAATCAAGCTTAGGTTTCAAAGAAACCAGGCACTTGTAATAACAGAAATAGAAAGTCTGTTTGCCTGTTCCGTTTTAAAATCAACCCACATATCTTCACACCGTATCCAATATGTTCAAGTCACCATAAGAGATAAAAGAAATAACCAGAACCCTGCCTTTAGGGAAGGAAGGTGGAAGTGAGGAAGAGACACACAACAATTTTATGTCTCAGAGCAATAGGCCCTATGTGCCAAATGAGTGGCACAAATAATCAGTTACGTTTCAAGTACGTCCACAGGTCTTGATCTCCACTGCCACCTCCTTAGCACCACCAGCCACCAAAATCACCTCCTTTGACTAGTGAAGAGATCTGGTCTTCCTTTATCTTCCCTTGGCTCCTGCAATCTATTCTCCTCACAAGAGTCAAAGAGATTTTTTATCAAATCCAAACATCCTCTGTCACAGCCCTGCTTGAAGTTGGTTAAAGACCTCCCACTGCTCTCAAGATAAAGTTCACCATTCTTCATGCAGTCAATTTAGCCCTGCATAACCTAAGCGGCCCTTCCCCTCAACCTCGTCCTTCTGTGCTTCCTCCCCTACTTGTTCCACTCCAGATATGCTGGGCTGTTCTCTCCTCCTGGAATGCTCTGAGTTCTTACCAGTGTGAAGACGCTGGGAGCCACACTGTTCCCTATAACTGGAACCCACGGCTCCTCTTCCCCTCCCTCTTCACCATCCTCAGCCATAAGGAAACAAATTAAACATCACTGTCTCGAGGAGACCTTCCATGGTCCTCCAGTCTAGAATGGTCCCCTGTTATCTTTTCCCATAGTATCCTTTCCTTTTTCCTCATGTGGCTCATCTCAGTGGACTATATGCTCAGAGAAAGCAAGAATGTCTATTTTTTATGGCTTTGTAACAAAACACAACATTTGATAAACATTTTTGAAAGAATCGTTAACTGGGAGACCAGAGGAGACACCAGAGCACTAGCAATTGAGGCAGTAATGGAAGACTTTAGAAGGAATTAGGGTTCAGGTTGAGTCTTGAAGGCTGAGTAGGAGACTAATGGACGGGGAAAAAATGGGGGAAATGATGAGACACTTTAGAGAGAGGCTTTGGTCATGGCCATAATGCTGAACAAAACCTAGCACCATATTCAAGGTTGGTTCCATTTTCATGTAACTTTTTATACAGAAACAACTGCTAAGAAGCAAATCAATATTTGAGAAACCAACCTAATTATTTTTTTCAATAGTAATCTAAACAGATTCTGTGACACTACTGTTACCACTTTACATGACTAGGTTAACATTTAAACAGAAAGCCAACATAAATTTAAAGTGGTTTCACCACAGACTCTTCATGATTTGATGGGGGATCAACCTCACATTAGCTGTGGTAATTGGAAGGGGGAAGACAGGTACGATGGTGGTGAAGACAATATTGGCAGATGTGAGCAGAGCCTAGGCAGTTGATGCAGGCCAAAGTTGGTGAGAAAACTTAAACATAGTTTGAATTTGTGTGCTAGGCAGCAACAAACATTTTATCTGCTAGGCAGCAATGCAAATTTTTTAAAAATATGTAACTGAGTTAAGTTAACTTAAAACTTAAACACAATTTAAAACTTAAATATAGTTCGAACTTGTCTGCTAGGCAGCAACACAAATTTTAAAAAATATGTAACTGATTTAAGTGAGTTGTAAAAAGTTGTTATGTATGAGAACACACCATAAGTAGTTGAAAAAAAAATGTATCTATCACAAAGGAAAGGATAAAAGCTGGGCATTCTCAAAAGATAATTACAATACTAAAATGTATGGGATTCAGCAAAAAGTTCTAAAAGCAAAATTCATAATGATAAATTACTACACTGAGAAAAAAGATCTCAAACAATATAATGTATCACCTCAAGAAACTAAAAAAATAAGAAAAGAATGCCAATAGCAGAAGGAAGAAAATAATTAAGATCAGTGCAAATATGAATAAAATAGAGACCAGAAAAGTGACAGAAAAGATCAACTTAAAAGAAATCAGGCAGTTGTAATAACAGAAATATAAAGTCTACTTTCCTATTACATTTTTTAATCAACCCACACATTTTCGTACAGTATGTAGTATGTGCAAGTCACCATGGGAGATAATCCTTCTGAAAAGCTAAAATTCAACAAACCTTTAGCTAAACTAACCAACGAAAAGAAAGAACTCAAATAAATAAAATCATAAATGAAAGGGGAGACCTTAGGACTGATACCACAGAAATACAAAGCATCATAAGAGACGACCATGAACAATTATATGCCAGAAACTGGACAGCCTATAAAACATGAAAAATTCCTAAAAATATACAACCTACCAAGACTGAATTATGAAGAAATAGAAAATCTGAACAAAGCAATAAGGAGTAAGGAGATTCAATCAGTAATCAAAAACCTCCCAACAAAGAAAAGCTCCGGACCAAATGGCTTCATGGGTTAATTCTACTGAACAGTTCAAAAATTAATGACAATCATTCTTAAAATCTTCCAAAAAATTGAAGAGGAAGACATACTTCCAGATTATATTGAGGCGAATTACCCTCATACCAAAGTTAGATAAAAACACTATATAAAATCAGGTCAATGTCCCTAATGAATATAGCTGCAAAAATCCTCAACAAAATACTAGCAAACTGAATCCAACAGCACATCACAATATAACACACCATTATTAAGTGGGATTTATACCAGAGATGTAAGGATGATTTAACATGCATAAATCAATAAATGTAGTATAACCACATCAACAGAATCAAGAACAAAAATTATATGATCATCTTAATAGACACAGAGAAAGCATTTGATAAAATTCAAAATATCTTCATGATAAAAACTCTCAAAAAACTAGGCATAGACAAACATGCCTCAACAAAATAAAGGCCATATATGAAAAGCCACCAGCTAACATCATGCTAAAAGGGGAAAAGTTGAAGTCCTTTTCTCTGAGAACTCAAACGAGACAAGGTTGTCCATGTCCATTACTCTTGTTCAACAAGGCACTGGAAGTTCTAGCCAGAGCAGGTTAGCACGAGAGAGAAATAAAAGGCATACAAATTGAAGAAGAGGAAGTCAAATTGTCTCCCTTTGTAGATGACATTGTTATATTTAGAAAAAAACAAAAGAGTCCAGCATGAAGCTCTTAGAGTTCATAAGTAAATTCGATGAAGTAGCAGAATACAAAATCAACATGCAAAAATCAGTAGTATTTCTATATGCCAATTATGAAATAGCCACACACACAAAAAAGAAATCAAGGAGACAATCCCATTTGTAATAGCTACAAAAAATATAAGCTAACTAGAAATAAATTTAGCCAAGAAGGTGAAATATCTCTACAAGGGAAACTACAAAACACAGATTTTTAAAAATTGAAGAGGACACAAACAAATGGTAAGAGATTCTGTAATCATGGTTTTAAAGAATTAATATCATTAAAATGACCATACTGCCCAAACCAATATATAGATTTAATGTAATGCCTATCAAAATACCAACATCATTTTTCACAGGAATAGAAGACAAATCCTAAAATTCATATGGAACAAGAAAAGAGCCAGAATAGCCAAACAATCCTGAACAAAAGAACAAAGCTGGACACATCACAATACCTGACTTCAAAATACATTACAAGGCTATCATAACCAGAACAGTATGGTATTGGCATAAAAACAGACAAATAGGCCAGTGGAACAGTATAGAGAACCAGGAAATAAATCCACATATTTACAGTTAACTGATATTCAACAACAGTGTTAAGAATGTATATTAGGGAAAAGACACTTCCTTAAATAATGGTGCTGGGGAAAATGGATATCCATATGCAGATGAATGAAACTGGAACATATATAAATATTAACTCAAGATGGATCAAAGATACAAATGTAAGGCCCAAATTTATAAAAACTGCTAGAAGAAAACATAGGGAAAACTCTTCAAGACGTTGGTCTAGGCAAAAATTTTATGGCTAAGACTTCAAAAGCACAGACAATTAAACAAAAATAGACAAATGGGACTACATTAAACTAAAAAGTTCTGCACAGCAAAGGAAACAATTAACAGTGTGAAGAGACAACAAGTTGAATGGGAGAAAATATTTGTAAACTATTCATCTGACAAGGGACTAATAACCAGAATACACAAGGAACTCAAATAATTCAACAACAAAGAAACCAAATAATTCAATTAAGAGTGGGTAAAAGATCTCAAAAGACATAACAATAGCCAATAGGTTTATGAAAAAGATGCTCAGCATCATTAATCATGAGGGACATGCAAATCAAAACACAATGAGATCTCATCTCACTCCAATTAAAATGACTGTTACCAAAAAGATGGAAAATAACAGATGCTGGCAAGGATGTAGAGAAAGGGAACACTTGTATACTATTGATGAGAATGTAAATTTGTGCAGTCACTGTGGGAAATATTATGGAGGTTTCTTAAGAAACTAAAATTAGAGCTACCATGCGAATTATTATAATACTGTAAGAAAGGGATTGCAGTAGTGGGAAACTGCCATGGGTGGTGTGAGATTGGCAGTTGAGGGAAACTGCCAGAGAGGGGGCACACCTCATCAATAAAGGTACCTGCATAATGAATATTTGTATATCTACCCCCGAATTGTACCC